>JAWQFJ010002895.1:40000-47500 GCA_034096865.1 Theodoxus fluviatilis | reverse complement strand
CTGATTGTGGCACTCGCGTGTAATTCAAAATACACCCACAAGCAACATCATTTGCCTCACATGAAGCATCAGTGATGCTCGCATGTTGCACCTCAGGCACGTTGCAAAGGACTACTATATGCTAGTCAAAGGGAGGGATGGCTATGTAAAGCCATTAAGCACAAATGTCACTAGAATAGTTTAGAGTAAACACAAATCAAGTCACGATGTCCCTATTTATTCGCCTCTTACGAATCATGTAGGGAGATGCGGTGGCTCTATTCTGACCCCCAACCCACAGGGGGACTAGTCCAAGGGAATTGGACAAGCATGTCCAGCTTCGATCTACACAACGTCTAATCAGTCAGTTCTTGTCATAAATCTGTCTCCAAAAACAGACACGGTAAAAAAAAAAGGTAAAGGTATGATTTCATATAGCGACTTTCCACCATTGATCGGTGCTCAAACTGCTTTATACTTTACCCCTGATCACTGGGCATCTTGATTAATCCTCACTGTGCCTGTTCATCCCAATGTTGATACCCACACCTGCATGACTGTAGTGACCACTTTAGGGAAAGATCAGAAACACATTTTTGATTGTCTTTGCTGCATACCATGGTCCCAGGAAACCTGCCTCATTGGTACTCATCCATAATCCCCATGACAACAACAACAAAACAGTTTATTGTATAGGCCATGGGCCAATTGAATCCCCTTTGCTTGGGTTTGTGAGACAAGTTGTACCCATAATAACAGTAGCACTTATATAGGACCCTCCATCCCAAACCATGTCAGGAGTCCACTTCAGTCATTTCATGACATTACAATTCTAGCTACCGTATATCCTGCATGGTCTTTTCAAAGACGCAAAACAATTTTGAAAATCAAACAAATAGTGCCCGAGATACAGGCAAATGAAAATGACTTTTCCCCATCTACCACCACCTCCCCATCCACACATACTCCATTCACCTTATCAACCAACAGAACCTTTTGAGAAGAATGAACAATATTATGTAAATGCTCCTCAAGAATTTCCTCACAAATGTGTTTCATACTTCTTTTGTCTTTCTTTTCAAAACAGATATCAAATTCTTTGAGTGAGTTTGCACAGCCTCAACAGCACAACTTTCAATGATACTATATTTGATTAGTCCATTTTCAACTTTGATGGGGAATGGGACTGACAAAAACAAGTACATCCCTCCATCCAGATTGAGTAGGATGGATTTTTTTAAAGCATAATTTTAAAATGCTTTCACGTAAGAGTTGACTTTTTTTTAAATGTACTGGTAGGTAAATAAATGATTTAAGAGGCAACAACAACACAATCCCTACAATTCATGACAACCTTATTTTTTCTCTCACTATCACTACAGTGGATTTCAAGCTCATCACGTGGTAGTGAACCACACAGGCAGTGACAGCAATGCTCATGCATGACACCCGGTACACTTGTGTGTGACACCAGAGGCACTCACATGTAGGATCATTTCTCCGGGACTGACTTTGGGCCTCTTGCTGCTCATCTCCAACAGGTTGGCTTCAACTGCCTCTACCAACAATGCGTAAATGGTCTCACAGTTCTTTTGGAGGTCTCCCTGGAGTGGAAAAGAAAAACGGTTGAAACATATCACATGATTCAAACCCACCCACCACCACCACCCACCCACCCACCCACCAACCAACCAACCCAACAACCAACCAACCCAACAACCAACCAACCAACCAACCAACCAACCAACCAACCAACCAACCAACCAACCAACCAATCACCCACCCACCACCACCACCACCACCCACCACCACCACCACCACCACTTTTCTCCTTGACTTCATTACCTCCATCAAGGAGTTTATGTTTTACTCTCAGTTCGTTAAGTAGTTATTTAGCAAGATAACATGAAAAGTCCTAAACGGATCCTGATGAAATTTGATGGAAGGTCAGGGTTTTCTCCAAGGAAGAATCCATTCACTAATGTTATCTGTTATATAGTTTGGGAATTGGAAGCACAAAGAGGCTCTATTGCACATCACAAAGGTGATGGCGTCAATCTATTGATAACGTGGGAGTATGAGGTCTGCACTCAGATATCCTTTTAGCACAAAACCGCCCTAAACATCATAGAATCAGACCTGGCTAGTAGGAAATGGTGCCTTTATTTTATATATATATATATAATACAAGCCATGGAAGATAAATTTGGCAGAGGTTTCCACTTTCAATAGTGCTCTCTATTTCTTGAGTTCCTCCTCTTCTGTGTTCTCTTCATCTGTATTCTCTCTGTCTTCCTCCTCTTCATCTTCATTATCTTCCATGTCCTCCTCCTCATCATCATCATCATTATTTTATTTTCACAATGACTAAATGGTATATCAACACAACTTTATGATGACGATGCTCAAAGACTTAATGTTAAAACACCATTAATGTAGGTCTAGCAATGGGGATACCTCATTAGAACTACCACAGACAACAATTCATTAGAACTACCAAAGATATGCCTCATTAGAACTACCAAAACTACCATTAAGATAAGTCTAGCGATGGTGGTACCTCATTAGAATTACCTAAGACAACACTTCATCAGAACTACCAAAGATTTGCCTCATCAAAACTACCAAAGACAGTACCTCATCAGAACTATTAAAGATGGTCCTGATAGCATCCAAAATGGTCCCATCTCTAGTGGCTGTGATCACCAAATTACCGACTCCTGTAATAGAAAAGTTTGCGTGAGTACTTGCATGGTGTTGGTTTTTCCCTACTCCTGTAATAGAAAAGTTTGCATGAGTACTTGCATGGTGTCGGTTTTTCCCTACTCCTGTAATAGAAAAGTTTGCATGAGTACTTGCACGGGGTTGGTTTTTTACTCCATGTTTGCCCAATCAGTATCTTTAATTAAAGCTGACTGTATGGTATGCTTGTGTAGGCATCAGCAAACACTTCTCTCCTCACTTCTCCTGCATGCTATCCATAGAACTTGTCTCCATGTAAAAGTATTGCATGTGATTCTTGGAGTAGAAACCGGTGAAGGTAGGAATTGACCCTTTTCTGACCTGCAACAATCAATAAATGTTTTTCTATAAGTTGATCACATTTGCTAAATCTGCCCTATCTAAATGAGCAAAACATGGACATTATAAAATCCCCACCCCACCCCACCTCTCTCTTCTCCCTCCCTCTCTCTTCTCCCTCCTCCCTCCCTCTCTCTTTCCCTCCCTCCCTCCCTCTCTCTCTTCCTCCCTCCCTCTCTTTCCCTCCCTCCCTCCTTCCCTCCCTCCCCCCCCCCCTCTCCCTCCCTCCCTCCCTCCCTTCCTCTCTCCCCCCCCCCTCTCTCTCTCCTCCCTCCCTTCCTCTCTCCCCCCTCCCTCTCTCTCTCTCTCTCTCTCTCTCTCTCTCTCCTCTCTCTCTCCTCTCTTCTCTCTCTCTCTCTCTCTCTCTCTCTCTCTCTCTCTCCAATGGAAAGGGAATGCTGTTTTGTTCTGGCAACAAGGGTCAGAGTGGAGTTAGGGTCACATACCCGAGTCCTTGGTGATGTATTCATAGAACGCTGGAACCAAGCACATGAGCTGGACTATCTCCGAAGCCAGGAGCACCTTGTTGTCCTTGAAGCTGCAGAGAGAATACGCCAGTCAATTTCCACAAGGAGCCAGACATAGCATTGTTCCTGGAGCCCTCTTTTAAACTTTGAACAACTCTACTGCACAGCATTAAGAAACACACTGATAATATAATTCTGCAGAATTTCGTTCAAATTGATCTGAACATTAGGGGCATTTACTTAAGCCCCCACTTTCAAAAGATGCAGAAATCTGAACACCTTGACATTATGATTCCTTAAATGCATTTCTGCCAGTTGGTTCGCAACAATTACCTCAGGAAGTTTGCAAGGTTGCATGAATTGTCTCCCTTCGTTTACTTTTCATTAATGTTGATTTCCTATGTCAAAGGTCCTTTCAAATTTAAATATTTAAAAACATGTCAATATTCAGTTTGATCATATTCAGTTTGATCAATCCAAATTAAAATCTACACATTTCAGGTAAAACCCACAGGGATTTTTGTTTGGAGCTTTTTGCAGCCCCTGAAACATCGCATGACTGGCTGATCCGAGTCAGCTCCGAGATGGTGTGGAAAAGACACAGGTACAGCTTGTCATACAGCCCTCCATCCTGCAATACACACACATGTAGACATGTCATACATATTATAATACTGCCCTCCATTCTGCATAATAAACATACATAGATATTTCACGCAATACTTATTAGAACATATTTAATGTGTCACATAACGCTAATCAAAGTCACTGGCCTGAAATCACCGTGAAATGACTTTCTCTTGTGAAAACAAACTGAAGCACAAATATTCCCTCTCCTCCCTTAACCCTTTCTTCCTCTGCATACACATCCATCAGTCTACCCTCCCTTAGGTCTTTACCCATTAGTCCATTCAAAGATCATCCAATTAATGTACAAACACAGTTGTCCATTTATCTTCACCTCCTTGTCGTCCTTGTCGATCTTGACTGCACCAAGGAGAACAGACACCACCCGGCATCGCACCTCACGAGGCAGGAGGAAGAGAGCCATGCTGTACACATCGCTGTGGGAATAAAGCAGTCCTGGTGAGAAATACTTTGGTTTCTAATTAGAAAACTATTCGACTGATCGTAAACCATATGATAATGACTTTCGATGTCAACATGACTGTTTACACAACAGGAGGTACTAAGAAGGGATGTCGGGAACAAATTGGGGTGTTGTCAGCTGTCATATCCTAGACCGTAGAGTATCCTAAAACGTAGAGCCTGACCTACTTGCATATTATTAACATAACGTGTTCACCTGCCAAATCTTGTGATTGGACAATGCCCCACAGAGATGACTTTCCCCCGCCTTCTCTTGCTATCTTAACTGTGATTAGCTAGTTGTAACGGTGAGCGTTTTATGAAATCTCGGACCCAAAGATTTTTATCTTTGCTGCGTGTGATTACACAAACATTTCTAGAGGAAAGTACCATTTGATCGGGTAATAAGATGAAAGAAAACGATGAAAACCCATATTTCGTCATGTTATTAATATGCAAGTAGGTCACGCTCTACGTTTTAGGATACTCTACGGTCTAGGATATGACACTACAACTGTACAACATATGTTCAGCCACTTCATGCCTCCCTACACATACCCCTCCCCTCATCAGCTGTAGGCCCTGGCTGCTGGGCTTACAGGCTGTGCTGCAGTATCTCAGCCAGCATCTGCCCCAGGCAGCCAAAGAATCTACCTGGAGGTTTTGGAACTGCCATGGGTATGGATCACGGGAGAATCTTCTTCTTGTCGATCGCTAGATGATTGCGCCAGTCGCCCGCACAAATGCAGCTGTTCTCCGCAGCTCCTCCAGGTTGCCATAGAGCTTGCTCCTTACTGGTGTCTGGTCTGGCCACATTTTCCCTCACTCCTCTTCTCCTGGTCGGACAAGTAGAGGCGAGGTGACCTCCGGTAGCTGAGGGTGGGCCCATTCGAGGCTGTAGGCCCGGCACTCTTCCTCCCCCGGGGGAACCCCAGAGGACGAGCACCACATCGTGAAGTTGACCGCGCGCAATTCATCATGATGCGTATTGCATGATGCAGAGGTTTGGTGGCACCACAGGGGTCCTGCATCTCCGTCTTCATCCATAGAACGTGTATCAGGGGTCCCTCCCCTAGACTGGCTGCCTGCCATGGCTGATGAGCCCAAGTCTGCCCATGGTTTTTCTGTCTGAGTGATCCTTCTCATACCCCTTATACTCGAGGAGAGTTGGCTGATATTTGTCTGACCTCTACCCTTTGACCCGCCCAGTATGCGAAATGCTACCAAAAAGAGATGGACGTTTTGACACTCCCCCTGGCCTGGCTCTCCGGGTCATGGAGGTACTCAAGCCACCACACCTTGTCAAGGAATCAGCCGTGTGGTGGACGGGAGAATGAATCTGTGATTAGTAAAAGGTTTTCTGTTTTTCACAAAGGCAAAGATGCCTGTAGGTAAATAAGTCCAAAAAATGAGCACGACTGATACAGCAAAAAAAGTTTGAAACTGATCATTTCCAGGTACACAGAGTTCAAGAAAAAAAATCCCTCCTTTTTTCTTTTTTCAGGATAAAGTTTTGGGGGCATATTTTTGCTCTAAAAATCGGAGAGGAAAACTTTCCTCACTCATTCCTGAGAAATCAAAAGTAAGCAGTCCTACCAACATGGAGATTTTGCATGATGCACTGTGTGAGGGAGGCAGAGAGAGGCATCTCTTTCAGGCTGAAGCAATGCGAACCCTTGCAAACCAAACAAGAAGATCAATACCAATGGTATCATACACCTGCAACATGCCAGTCCAGCATTTTGTAAAATATGTTTCTGTTGTCATCTCCCCCAGACCATCACAATCTCCTTTTTGAAGTCATTGATGGAATACAACAAACAAATGCATAAAACTATGTTGATGTTGATGATATTGTTGGCAATTTCTCCATATGGTTTCATATGTTCACACACACACGCACATGCATGCACGCACACACGTACACGCATGCATGCACGCACGCACACACGCGCGCACACACACACACACACACATTGTCCTAAATACAAGTTTTCAAGAGAGAAAGAGATCCAACTTACTTGAATTTTGTGAGTTTGGCTGTGTCCAGTGTTTCCTTTACCAAATGAGTGGGCAGTATAAACTGTAGTGATCCCTGCAAAACCAAATCATATTAATCAGTTCAGTACATCATTAAAAATTCATCTGTACAATCTAGGTCCCCCCAAAACTGTAATAGGCATCTGACTTGACTGATATTCGGTGCATAGTTCTTGGAAAATCATCACCATTCATCATCATCATCATCATCATCATCATCATCATCATCATCATCATCATNNNTTATCCCTCCAGGTTTACTGGAGGTCCTACAGACTTTATCTGTCTGTGTGTGTGTGTGTGTGTGTGTGTGTGTGTCTGTCTGTCCCGTCTCCACGGCTTATATCTCAAAAACTACTGGACGGATTTCCTTGAGATTTTGCACACTGACTGGAAGTTAGGTCCGATTCAATATTATCAAATTTTCAGAATCGAGGTTTGAAAAGAAAGTGACTTTTTTACATTTTGGTGTTTCAATGAAAACAATTCAACAGACTCCATTTTGCAAAATCTGTGAGGTCATCATTTGACGGCGAATAAACGTGACGTCATTTGCGAGGAGATTTTTGAAGCAGGGTGAATAGAATAGAATAGAATAGAATTCGTGACGTCATTTGCGAGGACAGAGAATGATTTAGATAGATATGTCCTCAGATGTCTTAGGCCCCAAAGCCTTTATCTGATCTTTTGATCAGTACTTATGGCTACTCTCACTCTCTCTCTGTCTCTCTCTCTGTCTCTCTCTGTCTCTCTCTCTCTCTCTCTGTCTCTCTCTCTCTCTCTCTCTCTCTCTCTCTCTCTCTCTCTCTCCCCCACCCTCTTACTCTCATTCTCTCTTCCCTTC
>JAWQFJ010002895.1:32500-35000 GCA_034096865.1 Theodoxus fluviatilis | reverse complement strand
ATCTCTTGTGCATGTGGTAGTTGAGTCTATTGTGCCCTGTCCGCAGCCTGAAGATGACCACCTGTTCTTGTCTGGACAGTTGGTGGTAGCTGTCCGTTGTCTGGGGTGTTCTGTACAGGGCCTTCAACATGGTGTTCATTTCTATAAGGGTGACTCTGTTCTCTTCTTGGTGGTCTTCAGCTCCCAGCTTTGCCATTCTATCCACCTCCTCATTTCCATGTATTCCACAGTGTGAGGGGATCCACTGCAGTACAATCCTGAAGCATGTTTGTGTGTGTGTGTGTGTCTGTGTGTGTGCTTGTGTGTGTGCGCGCATGCACATGCATGTGTGCATGCATATGTGTGTATGTGCGTGTGCGCCAATGTGTGTGTGTGCGCATGTGTGTGTGTGTGTGCGTGTGTGTGTATGTGTGTGTATGCATGCGTGCTTGTACGTGTTTTGACTAGCATACTATCACATGCCCATATATTATACGTGGATGAGCAAATATCTTTATGATGAGGAACAGAAACAAAGAATTGTAAAGTTGGGGATGACAATTCTTCCTAGACTACTGCATCTAAACTACATCACGTTCTCATAACACACTATCTCACATACTACATAACACCATGTGAAAAAAAAGAACAAATCCTATTGTGTTCTTCGTTGTATCTATGCCTGGCTACAAATGGTGCAGCTGGAAATTGGACAAAATATTCAGATTAAAAGCTCACCATTTTGTGTATTTCCTCTGAAGTTCAAGGTCACTCTGCAAGTTAAATGCCAGATATTTCAACTTCTTTTTGTCCATGTCTGAAATTAAAAACAAGACACTTCACTGCATCCAAACATTTTTCAGACTTTTCGATAATGCATATTTTGTAGTTGAAAATATCAACATAAATACACCCCCACCACCACTTAATCCTCTGTGCCTGCACTGATACAATCCTTTACTTCCCCCAACTGGTAATATGTCCACCAAAACCAAAATTATAAAGGGCTACCTATCCACATCACTGCAATTTCATTGTTGACAGTGTGAATTGAGAACAGCAGCATTTCAATTTCCCTTATTTTTATAACACACTAAAATAGCTTACTAAATGCAAGGTAACATTTAAAGAACAAAGTAATTCTTGGACAAGTCTTGACTGTTTACAGCCTATCTTAGTCCATGACAAATATGAATCCAAGACACTATAGCTGCATACTTACCAATGTTGTTCATGGCACACTATAGATGCATACTTACCAATGTTGTTCATGGCATTGACTGGAAAACTTGTGACCATGTGAGTGGCCTGAAAATGGTCAGATTTTTCATGTAAGCATAAACGGTGTATAATCTGACAGTTTGTCTGCAGCAATGCATGAAATATAAAAGGAGTTTCAAAAATACCATCCAAAGGTGCCTATGTTATTTTTAGTAACAAGAGTGGCTTTAGAGGGTTAACTGGAGAGTTACAGAGTTTTAAAGCCATTACTGACTACAGCTTGTATTTAAAAAAATAAAATCTAAAACCTAACATTTAAGCATAAAGTGTAACAAATCTGGTCCACTTTATTCAACTTTTCTTTCCTGCACACTTGGGCTGCCTTATTACAAGATGAAAACACTGCTACAAAGCTCGCATTCTGGGCAACAAAACCTCCACTTGCTGATACCCCTTTTTAGTTTGTACATTGGTTTGACAGTACAAATTTGCAGAGATCTGAAAATCCACCAAAATTAAGAAAATGGTGATTCTGCACTACCGTATCCCCCATTAACCCATTATGACCTACAGCGTGTGATGAAAATGGCTTCCTAAAACCTGAGGGTTTTTTCAGGAAAAAGCACGAAGTTGACAATACTCATTTAAAAAGTTACATCTTCACTTCTGCACTTCCTAGAAAAAAGAAGTACACCACTGTCAAATGTGACGTCTGCGTAGCATCCGGTCATAATGGGTTAAAGAAAGATGTAACACATACACGTCCATCTAAGGGAAAGTGGTGAAGAAAAAAAGATGGCATTTCACTCTACTCACCCTGGCACCGTAAACTCTTGTTTTGGTAGAGTCCTTCATTTGTGATAAGTAGGCATCCTGGCAGAGTTTGTGGCGCTGGAAAACAGAAACCAGGAAATAAAAACCATGCGGCAGATGTTAAAAATTGAAACCAAGTCCATGATGATGACATCCGTTCACATTCATATGAAATTCACTTAAGTGACTGGCTACCTTTCTGAAATTGCGTTTTTGATGAAATACGTGAATTTTTAAAGTCTTATTAAAAAAATTCAATGCTGGCTTTCCTGGCTGGAAGAATTTTGCAGCATATCAGTCTGCTTGGAACAGCTCTGCTGCCGTCAGTTCAGCAGCACTGAATAGAAACCATACAGGCAAAGGTAATACAGAAACATCCCACTACAGGCTAGGCCCAGGCAGTTCCTCTTTCCAACCTATCGGCTTCCATCAATGTCCTGTCTCTGTTGATGCAGATTCAGAACACTCCTTCCTTGAATGCACTTGA
>JAWQFJ010002895.1:20000-27500 GCA_034096865.1 Theodoxus fluviatilis | reverse complement strand
CCTTGTCAAACCATGATCCTTGTCTACCCACTTGTCTATTGAATAATCTATCTTCCTTTCCCCTCCCAGCATGCACGCCTACTGTTCCATCCCACTCGCCCACTGCTTCTTTTCTTCGTCCCTGTTCATCACTATCCACTCCATATCCCATATATCCGCGTTCGCCTCTTGCTCGTGCTCTCTACAAACCCCTCATATTCCACTGTTTCCTCACTCAACACGTTAATAGTAGAAAAAAATGAATACAATGAAATAGATGGAGAAAAAATTGTCACCCATTCCAGCCTTCGCTTCCATGCCTGTCTGGGAACTCTTAAACTACTTCTGACTCTAATCTCTATTTATTTTTCTCACCCTACATATAACCCCCGACTATACTATCATTCCCCATAGCACCCTCATCTATTCACACACACACACACACACACACACACACACACACACACACACACACCACACACACACACACACACACACACACACACACAACATAATCTTACCTCGCTCCGACCCATTTACCATTGCCCACCTGGGGTAAAATCGGGTACCTGCAAGGGGGAGGAAGAAACGCTAAATGCGGATGAACCGTAGAAGTGTCCGTGAGGCAGCATCGGGATGGACGACTCGTCTGGGAGCGGCGATGCTGCTGGTGCCTGTGTGCATTCCAACTGTCCGTTTCTGTGATACCTGCATGTGCCATGAAAGGACTGACTGCGTGGCCGATTGAGAAGGTACTGATGGTGCTGGTTTATAAAATCAACTTATCTACATCTACTGCTCTAAAGTTCAACTCATATCGACCAACCCCACTTCCGTATCTCATCTCCACTTCAATCCCTTACTCCTTCCCCCCACTTCCCACTCCCCAACACCTTTATCTCCACTTCCATCCCTTGCTCCCTTCCCCCACCTACCATCATTCCTTTTACTCATACTCCAGCAGCTCTACTTCCTGCCCCATCCCCGATCCCCTTGGGGGATTAACCTCAGCCTTTGGGTAAATCATCCTGTGGGATGGGGGTAAGAATTGACCCACCGTGTCTCCCTACGCTTTCGTGAGAAGCAAATAGCTGGGGAAATCGTGACTCGATTTGCCCCATTTCAAACAAGTGATGATATTTCGTGATCCATGGCCTTCAATAGCCTACAAGGCTGATGGAGCATGAAACTCACTCCACTCCATGCCCAAGTCCATTGCCACTCCCCGTATGGAGGGGGGGGGGGACTCCTCCCCTGAGTCTACTGCCATCTTTGGAGATGACTGGGGTCAGAGTCCTGAAGTAGCCTTTGTTCCCTGTGTGGTGGACGGCGGTTCCAGGCAGAGGGATGATAAATGTCTGCACTCCAACAATGCAAAAATCTAATTGTTTGGGAATGCTTCACGAGTTTTCCACAGTGGGGATCATGTAGGAGGTGAACTACTAGGGGTCGGTGCTCAAAATGAAAGTGGTCTTTTTCCTCCTTTGAAATGGCATGTATTCAATGCACGCCCGGTGGTCAGGGCTGTAAGCATTGCTGAAGATCCAGACAGTCAACAAGGGCGGGCAGATCAGACGTCCTCTCCGCCTCTTTTGGCCCACAGTCCGTGTTCGAGCACGGCTCCTGCAGCACGGGTCTTGCGTGAGTCCCATCTGGGACGAGGAGAGCAAGCACTCCGGCAAACTATTCCATCACGCAGAGCTTTTGATGTCGCCATTCATCCATTTTGAGAACGAAACGGAAGACGATTTCGAACAAGACATAACACTCTCTCTTGTCGACCCTCTCTCGGTTGAAGTATGAGCACCATGGGGCTCCAGAATATCCTGAGATCTGTATCAGCCCTCGTTATTCATTTCTCGATACTTGAAAACAATAACTGTGCGTTCATTTGTACATGGCGAGTGCTAAATGGGAAGCGAATACCAGCTTTGCCCGCAATGCATTGCATATGTTACCTTGAGTTATTTTCCCACGAGCTTTGTGTAGCGTTTCTTCTGGCCCAGGAAGTGCAAGCAATTTGCAGGCATCTAATTGAATGGTTTCTTTACCTCTTTCTTCGCATCCTATAATCTTCTCAATGAAATCCTCACAAAAGATATCCAGCGACATCTAAGGACAGTTTTGGCAAATGAATAACATGCAGAGCCTGCAGTGTTATTGGCCGCTTAAATTGAAATCTACCTACGTGGCATCCAAACCCTCCAAGCCTCCTTATGCCGCTCTACAGTGATCGAGTGTCAGCTGAGTCAGCCTCTAGAATACAGTGCTGACCCCAGAGCAGTTTTCGGGTCTTCCTGGTTAACCACAGTGTAACCGCATCTGGGGAACTTTGGTTTCTTTGCGGACCTCTCCTTTGTGACGTGGACCTGGACTCATCCTTCAAGAACCGAAGCGATTGCAGTCCCATGGCTGGCTGGCTGACCTGGTCCTCTTCTTTCACTCAGCTCGAGACAGTTGCCCCACTTCACGGCGCACTTTTAACCCTTGTGGTCTCCAGTGTCCTCGTCTTCTTTCCCCAGCCGGCCGTCTGGTGTCCCGGGGTTAAATCTTCACTTAGAATTTCAACCCAGGGTTTTGTTCCGTGATTGCGGCCCACTATCCTGGCCTGCAGTAATTCCAGTAATTTCCTCGTCGCAAGGCAGTCCGAGGAGGCCAGCGAAATGCGTCTAGACGGGTAGGGTTCCCCTCTCCAGCTTTCAGTTCCCCACAATATTCGGAAAGTGTGCAAATTTGTAAAAATATATTACGACTCGGCTCTGTACTCAGTTTTACTCCGTGTACGGTCTATTGTCCCCCTGCGCTCAGTGTCATCAGGTCTGTCACGTATTGTATGTACATAGTCTGAAAGTGCTTTGGGCAAACGCTTTTGTTTTTTAACAACTAAGAGAAAATCTACCCAAGGGAAAGTCTTTAAAGACTGATCACGAGAATGTCGGATGTTTTTGTTTGTTTTGTGTTTGTTTTTGTTTTTGGGAGTGGGATGGTGTGTGTGTGTGTGTGTGTGTGTGTGTGTGTGTGTGTGTGTGTGTGTGTGTGTGTGTGTGTGTGTTTTCAAGATGTTTTACGGTTCTTGTTCATAAAAGCGCTCGTTCTTTTATGATGGACAGTTAACAAGAAGGGGGGGGGGGGGGGGGGGGGCTGACACATGAAACCACATGAACACGCAGACACACACACAAGATCTACAATACTTAAAAACGTAACTGTATGTTAGTGACCTTATTTCAATCCACAGAACGCAGAAGGCACGTAATGCCGCGCTCGTTCCCTTCATCATCCCTGTCACGTGGCCACGGCTCGTGTGGCGTTCTTGTAAGGTGTACGTCGCCCCAATCCCCAGCCAGGCCTTCAAAGCGCAGTGACCTGTGGTCATCGAGTGGGCACCCACTGCTTGTCTCCAAACTGAGCCCTCACGCCCTCCCTCCCAAACGTCTGGCTCTGGCGACTTGCAACACCCTATCTCGGCCTTCAAGATTTCTTATCTTCGGTATTTAGGTTTTGGTCCGAAGCGCGCAGCCGCAATCTCCGAATCTCTGCCTACCCCACTCCACGCCCCACCCCACCCAACCAAAACCCCTTCCCCCCACCCAACCAAAACCCCTTCCCCCCACCCAACCAAAACCCCTTCCCCCCACCCAACCAAAATCCCGTTCCCCCCCATCAAACCAAAACCCCTTCCCCCCACCCAACCAAATTCCTTCCCCCCCATCAAACCAAAACCCCTTCCCCCCATCCAACCAAAACCCCTTCCCCCCACCCCTGTGCCATCCTTTACTGTGCCTCGGGGCGGAACTTTGGTGGCGTGTCTGGACTTTTCCCACATGGGCGAATTGCGGCCCTTTGCGAAGGGAGGCAATGCTCGGTTGTTGACTTCCTCCCCGAGGGCGTGGAACGTGACGCTAAACTTGTGACGTCGACGGCTTCGTGTCCGCTAGCTGAGTCCATCCAAGCCAGATGACCGTAAGGAAGCAGAGAAGGCGTTGGGTGAATGACCGCCGGAAAAACCGCGGTGCAGTTTGGTAAATTACACTTGCAAGGTTGCGGCGAAAGAGGGAGAACGACCTCTGAGAAACTACACTGTCTTTACTGCGTGATTATGAGGAACCTACAGTGAAATCTGCACAGGAATCATCAGAGACTTCTTTTGTAGGAATGAAGCATCCATTCGCCGAGATTCGGCCAAAATTATGCAAGTCAAACCGAGATTTGTGACACTATTTGCAAGGGGCTTTCTTGAATAATTCGTTCTGTGCTCGGAGTTACAGCCGGAAAAGGGGGAAATTGACAGTGACAAAACGGTTGTGCAGTGAAAGGGTATATAGAAATCACCTAGCACATCTTGTTCGGTTAGTTTGGGAGTAACAGCGTCTATTACAGCATAAGAAGACAGACTGAAATAAGATTTGAAATAGTTTGTTTAAGTGAAGAAAGACATTATCAGGTGGTCTTCATGATGAACAATAACAATTACTGAGTGCCTCTGGCTGAAAAACACAAATGCCATGTCAATCACCGAAATAAAGGATAAAGTTACAAAGTGAAATGTTGTTTACTTAGTTTACAGATAAGTCCCCCCACAAATAATTCACCAAACTATGACACCTTTTCTGTGGATATTTGTATCACATGTAAGGGTTTTGTGTCATCCATGAATGTATATCTTGGTGTATTGCCTGCCAAACATGAAATAATAAGTTTTCAACCCATATCTTTAACAATAATCATGGTTCTTTGAATTCTGTTTTTCCTCCCTATGATAGATAGGACGTGGAAACAAGTATGTGCTACAGTCAATACTGTATTTGCGTGGTAACAACTCACTCCTTCTTAACAAGGCAAGACGAATGAGACCTTCATCGGGCGTGTGCCACGTACAGCACGATTTCACACTGTACCGAACCCACTCATCTCTCAATGAAGTGTGTGAACACGTGAGGGAGTGATGTGTCCAAGTCCACTCCGCCTGATATTTCATCGCACAATGCAGATACTGTCCTCGTGACACATATCCCCAAATCAACAGAAAATTTCTCCCGGCGTAGGAAGCCGATGCCGCATGCAATGCGTCTGTTAGTATTACACATCTCGCAGCCAATCAGAGCCCTGACTGGTCATTGTTGCGAGGCTACCGTGTAAATAGGTCACGGAGACGAGAGCGCCACCTGTGAATGCCGCTAGGTGTCGCTGCTGCTCGTGTCCTGCCTGCAGGGTTGCGGATTTTGCGTGTTTGCTCAGCCCTGGCCGTTTGTGGAGGGGCTCGGGGGGAAACGGCCTAAAAGATGGCTGGATTATCTAGAGTGGTCCCTCTTTGTAAACTCTTTGCCGTCGGAGGGGCACTGGAAGCCGCTGGTGGAGTAGACCGGAGTCAAAAGCTAGACAGTGGAGTCAGAAAGGGTGCACGATTGCTTCGGCACTGATTAACTCTGTGGCAGAACTGAGATTGAGCAAATGGAGTTAGCAGTAACGATACTTGGAAAACTATGAATGAAATTGTTACAGGTAAAAGTGTTTAGGGTACATTACAAAATACTAAATCATTCTAAGGCTTTGCTAGTACATGTAAAACGTGTTGGTCAAAGGTTGTATTTCACATATTTATAGGCCAATTGTCTTTTGCGTCCCCTAGATAGACACGTTTCTTCTATATATCCATTCATGATGTAACGGGGAGATTTCTGGCATTCTGACATTGAACAAAAAGAACTTTTTAAGTTTCACTATTTTCTCATTATTTTATTTTTGGTGCAGGGAGAATTATCTTTTGACAGAGATCGTTTAATCTCTTTCCCTGTTTTATTTCGAAATGCTATTTACCACAATCACTATCAGAATTATTGCCCGCTAAATTTTGAGTAATGAGTTAGTGATTGTATTTTTGTATGCAAATTTTCTATACAATGGGGTGGCCGGGGAAAAAAGACAAAGATTCAACGTATCGTTGTATTCTTTATTAGAGAGCCGCCTTTAGACTCTCATATAAAAATATTAGCGTATATTTCCTCTTCATAACATGTGCAACATAAAGTATTCAGAGTGTATCCTCACCTTATTACTAAATGAAAATGAACTACTTAACAACAATAGAGAAGAAAACTTTAAGTTTTCATTGCATTTGTACTACAATGACAGGCGTAGCTTTGTTTCTGAGTCATCAAATAAAATATTGATCAAATGACAAACCCTTATCACCAATCAAACCACTTTGACCTTGATCTCCGGATAGGAGCTTGAACCTGGAAGATTTAAGCCGAGGCCTGGGGACATGCTGCTGCAAAACACCCAAGCTGGCTGATGACCCTGAAGGCCAACAGTAGGAGGAAACTCTGAGGGAAGACGGGGTCAGTTCACGCCGCAATGGTCAGACAAGGTGTCATCTCATCTCCCGCCTGGCTTCTTCCAGGAGCCACGCCCAGCTGACCCGTGCCCACTCAAGCGTGGTCATTATGACGACAGGCTGAAACCAGGTATTTCATATGTCGGCAGAATGCAGTCTTGTACGTGAAAAAGTGGCTGGTCTTTGTTAGACGCCTGCACCAAGTCAATGCTCTGTGAAAGCAACGAGGTGGGCAGTCTTTATACATGGTCTCCAGTCTTTGTCTGGATCTGCAGAAGGATTTTAAAATGTGCATACTTGGGACAAGGGCAGTTCATCGCAATATAGTGCTTGTCATTTGGACGTACGCAGGATTGCTGGCATACGAAATGATAGATTGCATGGTCAGTCTTGTGTTGGATTCATCAAACCTTGCGTGAAAACCTCCGAGTGATAGGGAAATCTACGAGTGTTTGTGAATCATTCTGCACTATAGACATGTACAACACTACACGAGTTATGGTTTCTCTTTACCACGTAAGTGCCTAACAATAAAACAATGTGAAACTTCATTTTGCAAGACTTTACTTACACAGAAAAATCACTGTTCATATTCCAGCGACCATTGATTGTGAGTATCTCTCTTCTGATATTTTTCTGTTGTTCTTAATGCTATAAACTGTTTCCTCCATTCGTGGCTGTTGTACATCGCGAATTTAAAAAGGACAAAAGACTAGAAGGGGCTTCAAAATCAAGCGCGCGCGCGCGCCGCATGCACACACACACACACACACACACACACACACACACACACACACATTAATTTGGCGGAAGGGGATGGGATGGGAGTTTCATCTACCACATGTGTCTATCATTCTACCAACTTTGAGTCCACCAGTGCCAAGGAGACAGACATGTCCGTGCAGTTTGGTTGACCAGTGCTGACCGTGACGCTGTCCATGAGAGGTCCAATGAAGCGTGAGATGGACACGTCACGTAAGCGATGTCAGAGCTGCCTTTCTCTCCACTCTAGCATCGCCTCCCTGACTAGGAAGCGCTGTGCTGGCATGGCACTGGCACTGGCCTCGCCTCCCTGACTAGGAAGCCCTGTGCTGGCATGGCACTGGCACTGGCCTCGCCTCCCTGACTAGGAAGCCCTGTGCTGGCATGGCACTGGCACTGGCCTCGCCTCCCTGACTAGGAAG
>JAWQFJ010002895.1:0-15000 GCA_034096865.1 Theodoxus fluviatilis | reverse complement strand
AGAGTGGCGGTCTCTTCGTATCGAGTCCACTTGGCATGAACTGCATATTGAAATCTCTCGCCCACGGTAAGCGCAGAGTGGCGGTCTCTTCGTATCGAGTCCACTTGGCATGAACTGCATATTGAAATCTCTCGCCCACGGTAAGCGCAGAGTGGCGGTCTCTTCGTATCGAGTCCACTTGGCATGAACTGCATATTGAAATCTCTCGCCCACGGTAAGCGCAGTGGCGGTCTCTTCGTATCGAGTCCACTTGGCATGAACTGCATATTGAAATCTCTCGCCCACGGTAAGCGCAGAGTGGCGGTCTCTTCGTATCGAGTCCACTTGGCATGAACTGCATATTGAAATCTCTCACCCACGGTATGCGCCGAGTGGCGGTCTCTTCGTATCGAGTCCACTTGACATGAACTGCATATTGAAATCTCTCGCCCACGGTAAGCGCAGAGTGGCGGTCTCTTCGTATCGAGTCCACTTGACATGAACTGCATATTGAAATCTCTCGCCCACGGTAAGCGCAGTGGCGGTCTCTTCGTATCGAGTCCACTTGGCATGAACTGCATATTGAAATCTCTCGCCCACGGTAAGCGCAGAGTGGCGGTCTCTTCGTATCGAGTCCACTTGGCATGAACTGCATATTGAAATCTCTCGCCCACGGTAAGCGCAGTGGCGGTCTCTTCGTATCGAGTCCACTTGGCATGAACTGCATATTGAAATCTCTCGCCCACGGTAAGCGCAGAGTGGCGGTCTCTTCGTATCGAGTCCACTTGGCATGAACTGCATATTGAAATCTCTCACCCACGGTATGCGCCGAGTGGCGGTCTCTTCGTATCGAGTCCACTTGACATGAACTGCATATTGAAATCTCTCGCCCACGGTAAGCGCAGAGTGGCGGTCTCTTCGTATCGAGTCCACTTGACATGAACTGCATATTGAAATCTCTCGCCCACGGTAAGCGCAGTGGCGGTCTCTTCGTATCGAGTCCACTTGGCATGAACTGCATATTGAAATCTCTCGCCCACGGTAAGCGCAGAGTGGCGGTCTCTTCGTATCGAGTCCACTTGGCATGAACTGCATATTGAAATCTCTCGCCCACGGTAAGCGCAGAGTGGCGGTCTCTTCGTATCGAGTCCACTTGACATGAACTGCATATTGAAATCTCTCGCCCACGGTAAGCGCAGAGTGGCGGTCTCTTCGTATCGAGTCCACTTGACATGAACTGCATATTGAAATCTCTCGCCCACGGTAAGCGCAGAGTGGCGGTCTCTTCGTATCGAGTCCACTTGACATGAACTGCATATTGAAATCTCTCGCCCACGGTAAGCGCAGAGTGGCGGTCTCTTCGTATCGAGTCCACTTGGCATGAACTGCATATTGAAATCTCTCGCCCACGGTAAGCGCAGAGTGGCGGTCTCTTCGTATCGAGTCCACTTGGCATGAACTGCATATTGAAATCTCTCACCCACGGTATGCGCCGAGTGGCGGTCTCTTCGTATCGAGTCCACTTGACATGAACTGCATATTGAAATCTCTCGCCCACGGTAAGCGCAGAGTGGCGGTCTCTTCGTATCGAGTCCACTTGACATGAACTGCATATTGAAATCTCTCGCCCACGGTAAGCGCAGAGTGGCGGTCTCTTCGTATCGAGTCCACTTGACATGAACTGCATATTGAAATCTCTCGCCCACGGTATGCGCAAAGTGGCGGTCTCTTCGTATCGAGTCCACTTGACATGAAAGGGGAGGCAAACTCGCCAGAGGCGGGTGTCGAGTACCCGTGGCATGTGGAGGGGGTTAGAGAGTGGGAATCTGAGGGGGAGAGGGGGGGGGGGGGTCGAAGGTGGAGGGAGAGAGCTTTCACGCCTCTGGCACCCTTGAATGGGTACCTTGCTCTAAATCAAATTCAAAAACTGAAGTACTTCAGTGTAGGGGATTTTCACGTCAACAAAATTTAATATCAAGCATCAAACATTTGAGCACTTCCAATCTATATTTACTGTACGCTTTTATCTTCATTTCAAAACGGAAAAGCTGCATGGAGCAGATTATCTTTTAAAGGCACCGATACACACGAATATATGTCAATTAAAGGCAGCAAAACTCCAGAGTGTACTATCACCATTGTAAGCAGCCACTAGATTATCATTGCCCCGAGTGCAACATATAACCTATGTAGGTCATTCATCATGAAAAATCAATATAGTTGGTTAGCATCAGAGCAAATAAAGTCAAGACTTCCCAGATATTCGCCTCTTACGAATCGTGTAGAGAGATACCGTGGGTCTATTCTTTTCACCCCCAAACCCTCATGGGGGAGCTCAGTCCAAGGGGCTAACCACGGGCATGGGAAGGTGGCAGGTCATCCTGACCCAACAATGCGTTCACACCAAGCAGGAAGATGAGTCCTGGGGCGGGTTTAAAAATAGGTAGTCGATCTTGGTCGCAAGATCTTGCTTCGCAGTAAGAGCTAGCTAAAAAAGAAACTACCCGAGCGGCGAGCGAAGATCCAAGATGGCGACGACCGAGACTAGGGTTTCTGTTTTGTGACGCTTCGACACTGAAAATATTCGATAATTCGTTCTCCGCTGACTCATGTGCGCCTTAATTTGTCACCTCGCTGCAATCTCAGCTGGACAATTGAAGTAGATTACGATTTTTTTCTTTATTGTGTGCACGATGTGTGGTTGACGGTGAGAAATCCTGCATTAAGTTCGAATTGAAAATTATCTCGCAAAGAGACGTAACTCTACATTCATTCAGCGTGGCTGAGACTAGTGAATATAGTCTCAGCAACAGGTTGGTCACGTGATAGCCTAAATTCTTCCATAACATGCATACCACCGTTCTGAACAGCCACGCTGAATGCCATATCACATCGTGAGTGTATTCCTCCGCTTGTTGTGATACACTCCATACTGGCAGCCATTTTTCCGTCAGTTCATTTTCTAAACATCGATTTCCCATGAATGTAAAACTTGTATGCGGTAAAATTCGAATCACAAGAGTGTAATATTGTGAACTCTACTAATTATAAGGACTTTGAATACAACAGCAATATTTATACTTCATTGAGCGAGTAAGGCAACCAATCCCGTCTGCATAATCTTCGATACACACAGAAACCCACTGAGTGCTTTTGCTGATGAGGAATCATTAATTTAATGTATGCTTAGAAGGATTAAACTTAGAAAAACTGCTTCTGAGCTATCCGATAATATCGAACTTCGGAATCGGACGGATTCCTACAGAAGAAACTTCCATTCGATTAACGTTCAACACAGACGGAATGTAGGTTAAATCACTTACTGACTCCATCAGTGGATACACGAATGATCGAAGTGTGGAGCTCGTCAAACAGTGTGAAGGCAGTTAGACCACAGGTTCCGGCCAGAAAGCATTTACTTGCGAGAGTATAACCATAGATTCACGAAACCAGCCCGGACCCATAGGAATCCTTTTCGCTGCGTTTATAGTAGGTCCAAAGATCGCGTGTATTACTACAGTAGTCGCCGCCTATAAAACACGCGGTTAATAAAAACAGCCGTTTTTTACACACAGTTGGTCCGGTCCGGATTTACCACTATATAACATATGTAAAATTGCGCCGGTTATTAAATATACAGGCGCCGTTTAATAAAAACACTTTCTGTTCTTTTTCTCGCTGTTCGGAGGGTCAGAGTCGATCTCTGGTTGTGAATTCTTGTCAGCAAACCGTT
Organism: Theodoxus fluviatilis; assembly: GCA_034096865.1. NCBI lineage: Eukaryota > Metazoa > Mollusca > Gastropoda > Cycloneritida > Neritidae > Theodoxus > Theodoxus fluviatilis. The sequence continues at coordinate 11,288 of JAWQFJ010002895.1, read as the reverse complement.
AGATGACAACTAAAGACGCTTCAGCGTTTGTGTGAACAGTGATTACACCCTTGTCAGCAAACCGTCAGATGTCAATTCAACACTGTCTAGTCTCGCTGGATAAGCAGTGAATCAGAAAATGGCTTTAACTTCAGCTCCAAAGAAAAGAAAAAGAACAGAAATGACACCCAAAGACAAAGTGGACTTGCTTGATCGCTACCGAGAGCTAAATTCTAAAAGTTTGAGGGAGGGTGCTGACATTTTGGGTGTGTCGGCATCATTTCTGTGCCAGACACTGAAAAAAGAAGATGAACTTAGGGCTGATATCGCAGAGGGCTCCAGTCAAGGCCAAAGGAAGCGTCGGCGCTGCGGGAAGGATAAAGAGACAGAAGATGGCTTAAAGCGGTGGTTCGACTCTATCCAAGCGCGCAACACACCTGTAAACGGCCCAATCCTGTGTCAGAAGGCGGAACAGATTGCTTCCCAGCTTGGTCGCTCCGAATTCAAAGCTACAAATGGGTGGTTTAACAGGTGGAAGAAACGCAACGGCTTGGTGAAGCGGGAAGTGCCGGTTAATAAAAACGCCGCTTATTAAAAACACTTTTGTTCGGTCCCAATGTGTTTTTAATAAGCGGCGACTACTGTATATACACAATCGCACGTGCTCAAGGCAGTTTGCAACCTTATAGACACGTTCGCGCTAAAAGTAGTTCTCAAATGATTTCCTGAAAATCTCATAGATTAGTTTTATTAGAACACCAAATTTGTGTTTATCTATCGGGATAAATAATTGGAGTGAAATACAATCGCCTCTTTTTACTCTCAATGGTCTTCTGATCATGTTGAATTTTGATTGGTAGAATCATTGGAATGTGGATTCGAAGTCACGTGACCAACCTGTGTCAGAGATACTACATCTCTGTGTTCAGAATGCTCTACATTCTGACCTCCCTTTGCGTAAAGGAAAATCGCTAGTGCGCGGTAGTGTACATAGGGTCTTTGACTGCACTAGGCTCAGGAGTCACTTATCAGGGCATAGGTAGTGGTAATAAAAATGTTCAATTTACACAAAAACCTTACCGTAAACCAAGAAAGTTAAAGTTAACCAAAGACTCGTCCAAAAACGTCACTCCTAGTGACACGATGCTCATGCTGTCCGCCATCTTGAATCTTAAAAGCTAGGCACCTCTCAAGCTGCCTCGCTCAATCTACGCTCGTCTACGATTGGCTCGCTAGCAAGCAAAGAATGAAACTGCCCATTCGGCGAGATCTGCGTAGATCTACTGAGATCTTCGCATTTTGAAACCCGCCCCAGCCAACGCTCAACAACTAACTCGTGGCCAGGACACGTGACCATCCCTAGCAACATGACACTCATCGATCCGTCAAACAGATAATGCAGCACCTCGCCATTACTCTATCATTTCTTATGGCAATGAGATTTTCTCAAAAAGATTTGAATCTTGCCCATACTATACGGCTTAGACTAGAGCTGAACTGGAGTATACTAAAACAAGGCAAGAAGGAACTGCCAAAATTAACTCATGTGCAGTGGCGCTATCCCTATCGACCTAACTCCTTAATAATGACGTCTCTTTACGTGAGTTACCATTGAGACGAACTGGCAGCCACTTGACCCATTGGACATGGTCATGAGTCGTTCGACTTAGAAGATTAAAAAGAGTGAAAATGATGTCGTGCTTCTTCATCCGATCATACAGAGGCTGGTTCCGCTGGATTTCTGCTGGCTGCGAGGTTAGCCAGTTATAGAGAGGCCACTCATCTGTACAAGGAAAAAATAAACGAAAGGTTTTGGAAATGTTTATCAGACGGAAAGGATGTTACGTCTTGGAGCTTGCAGAATATTTCCGGGGACGCTAAAAATAGATATGCTGGAAAGATACAGTGAGGGCCTAAACTAATGAACAAACAATAGTCTATGGAATAACCAGTTTTTAGTCAGTAACCGGAGGGTCAAGATCCCCAGGGCTTGTTTCTGACCCAATATGGGGTTAAAGAATCAAGCTGATGACGTCGTGTACACAAATTGAAGGAGAAATAATGGCCGTCCCCCGTCAACCAAAAGCTAATAAACGTGTTCGTGCCTCAGTGAAAGACGGATGTACTGTAGAAGCGCCTTTAAATAATCTGTTCAGCCCCACCACTTTCCTCTACAGATTTGAAGTGCGCTGTCGCTTGAGATGGTCTAGGCACGTCACTCTACAGTGAGAAGGCGCCCTGCAGGCTTAGAGTGTGAAGTGTGGAGGCGCCCTGCAGGCTTAGAGTGTGAAGTGTGGAGGAGAGAGGGGCTCTCCAGACAGCTCTCCCCATTTCGCCCTCGTCTGAGACCCGACTCGCCTTTTCTCGCCTGCAGAGAACAAAGATTACCTTCCACAAATATTTGTCCGGGCATCGGATGAAGCATCTTCCGATCTAGCTCCCCCCTATCGCTGGCTCCGAGCTGGAATTCTTGATAACGTAAACACAGCGTATCGAAGCTATCTGGGAACAAGTGCTCTTTCGCCTCTTCACGGCCATTGTTGGCTTTGTATTTTCCTTTTTTCGAGTTCAGTGCCTTCGAGAGGCCTTGTCGTCTTCATATCCCAAAGCTCTCGTGTCTGAAGAGAATAAAAAATATCGCTTGTGAAGCACCCTTAAAAAAACAGGTTAGACACACATGCCCTAAAAAGTGTTATCTGTATTCCAGTGAGACAATAAGCTGACAACATTTAAAATTTAGGAGCCACAATTGCATACACTTGATAGCCGGATTTTTGCTACTGCTATAACCCCTGACTCCATAAGTATACCTACAAGTAAATTTGCCGTTATGGGTAGAAAGTTTACAACCACTCCATAACTCAGAACAATCGACGTCATACTGTGATTATACAAATGCAATTTCTAAGAACATTTAAATGCAATGACAAGTTCAGACATCAAAGTCACTTACCATGCTTTCTTGATTCTGTGAGAAATTTATTTGTTGCACGTTCTATTGCGCTTAATATTACAAAGGCGATGAAGGCCGTTTTCTTGTTGCGTTTTCAACTTGCGTGATAAGACGAGCCGACTTAAAGGCCGTTTTCTTGTTGCGTTTTCAACTTGCGTGATAAGACGAGCCGACTTAAAGGCCGTTTTCTTGTTGCGTTTTCAACTTGCGTGATAAGACGAGCCGACTTAAAGGCCGTTTTCTTGTTGCGTTTTCAACTTGCGTGATAAGACGAGCCGACTTAAAGGCCGAAAAGCCTGTAATGATCACTCAGAGGGGGAAATCCTTCTGTGGATACGCAATATTGAAATAGGTTCTGGAACAATTCAGGGAGGTGTTCACACCAAAATGTGCCACTGTTAGTGGGCCTTCAGATGGCGCTTGAAAATTTGATGATATTTGTCATTTTGAACAAGCTTTAATTGACCAATACGCGCAGTGGGGAGCCACTACAGCAGCAGCAGCAACAACATCATCAACTATAACTACAACAACTCGACACACAGCATGTTTAAATATGGTTTCATCCTAAGAATATATGTCAATGAAACGAACGGTGAAAACGCCGCTTATGTAAGCGTCAATTTCAATTCTTTCCTATGCTGTTTCTTTAGGCCTATATTCTATCGCAGTTTAACAATTTTTTTCTGGAAAATTTTCCGACTGTCTCTTTTAAATGAAAATGGAAAAATCATTATGAATAATTGCCCCTTGTCACATAGGTCGTCCAGACATGGTCGGCAAGTGTGAATTCGCAAACGAAAGCGCCTTTAACATCCCTGTGGCTGGGCAAACTCAGAGGCCGCGCAGTGAAATATTGCACGCGTCTTTCTCCACGCGGAGAACTGGCACTTCGCCAAAGTCCGGAGCGAGGGTCGCAGATTTTCGGGCGATTTCGGCCGTCACGTTCGGACACAGCGGGAGCCCCGTGAAGCGAGCGGCTCGATGCTAATTCGATAAGAGGGGAGGCAGTCAAGGCAGCGCTGCGTTTGCACAAGGCAAATCTGCGATATTTTTCAAACAAACAGATTCGCGACGATGACTTCCGCCACACAAATTAGCCCGGGGACTTTTCTTGGCGCTGGCGCTGAGGTACCGCCCTCCCAGAGCTAAATGATTTAGCTCCGCTCCTGAATTCGGTTTGAGAGGAAACTTCGTTCTCTGCGGGACTCCCCGAGGCAGACACAGCAGCTATTTCTGGGCCCGCAACCCCGACTGAGGGGCGATCGTTCCTCGGGTGGCCCCAGCCTGACCCATGGTGGACTAGATCGATGGCAATCAGGGGAAAGGCAACACGCTGTGTTGACGTCAGATATGAATTCTAATCAGCCTGATGAGATCAGCGCTATCGCGGACGCTCGCCAGTTTCCTTTGAAAAGAAGCATTTAGACAGGGCGGGAAAGTTCCCACCTAATTGGAAAAGAAAATCATCTTGGCCTACTTTTGGAGCCATTGTTTTCACACTGTACGCATTTAATGTGGTGTATGTCAAGACGCTTTGAAGACAATTTGATGAGCGAACAAGCAAACAATCGAGCACATAAACTTGGAGAGAAAAAAAACGAGTTACGGAATTCCTCCAGCCATCGAAACTTGATGTCCACTTTTCACCGGTGTAGGTGAAAACTTGCAAGGAGACAGCGCCTTTCATACACAATAAAATGCAAAATACGCCTTCTAAAGATATTTCATCACTATGCTCGAAGAGTCAATAAGATCTAAGCGTTTTATTCTTTTTAAAAATGGACACCGCTCGTTTACATAAAAAGTTTGGGATACACAAATATTTAGCAATAATCAGTCTGCTGAAGGAGTTTGGCAATCGTGGGAGAAATTCAGACAGATATCTAAAGAATACAGTTCTTTCAGAACAGAATAAATGGCGAGGTATCAGCTGTAATTCAAACGGAGATTAAATCATTGATCTTTTTGATTAAATGACTGACAATCTTCGGCTATGTACGGACAGGATATTTCACCTGAAAGATCCATGACATAAGCAACAGCCTAGAGTTTTTACGAAAAAGGGAGGAAATATGTCAATGAAATTCCTGCATCGGGTATCTCTGCTCAGAACGAGATATAGCCGTAGCTGTCGTCGTATTTCTATATTAAGACCAAACCTCAGAAGCCTTCCTGGCAGTGAGGCACACAGGAACGAAAACAGCGCTGCGTGGAGGGAGAGACAACTTCCAGGTTTGCCTTCATGCGAAACCCCTAACCGGTCCAAACCCAGAAACCTACGGAGTCAGGGCGTGTTTTGTCACGTGGCTGTCGCGCTCATAGAGCGCTGCATAACGCCATCGGAGTGCACCACCCCACAGAGCATCAAGACTTTCCGTTGCGAGTTTCATGCTGAAAGAATGACGGTCGTGCGATGGATGATAATGAACGCTTCATTTACACGTTTGTGAGTGTGACGGTTGTTGTGCACCGGTGACTACGAAACGTGCCAGAGACTCAGTCGAACCATGGGTAAGGAACTAGGGGATCTAGAAAACAAAACTCAAGGTTGCGCGAGCCGTCCAGTGTGACTCTCAAAGCGTTTTACTGTTTGTTGTTGTTTCCGTTACTCTGACTCAAGACTCCACACTTCCTCGCATGTCGAATCCCGATTGAATAAGAATCTGAACTATTTCCCCCTACGTGCATACCTGCATATCAAGCAGTCGTCAGTAAACACAGGTAAGCGTGATGTGAAATGGTCCTCGTCATAAACCAGGCTCCTCCAACACGTCACCACCAGTGTTCTCTCCATGCAAGGACAAAGCTTTCACCCGCGACCCCTATCGGGGAATGCGGAGCATTTCCCCCTGCCTTGGTTCTCCAAGCTTCGTGACTCACTTCTAGATGCGTTTGACCCGCTACGCGATCAGCGCTTACACTCTCCACAGAGGATGGACCAAGCCCTTGAGGTCACACTTCCTTGCCCAAGTCCTTGCTGGTTATGCTGACCACAGGCATTTCCGCTGTGCATGACCCGGTGTCGCAGGATATTTCGGAACCGGACGAATGGGAACCATTCCGATTTATCCTGGCCCTGGTGGCAGGATTTTTCGGAACCATTCCGATTAATCCTGACTCTAGTGGCAGGATATTTAGGAACCATCAGGATTTTTCGGAACCGTCTAGAAGGTCATTAGCCGACATACATTTGTGACTTTACGACTTTTTCTAAACATATTTTGATGAGTTTCTCACACTTTGGTGAAGTAGTGCCATAAATCTCTTCTCACCTACCTGTTTATCTCTTTGTTTATGATGCATCCACGCACAGAAGGCCCACATGGCTTCACTAATATACTGTCTGCATCATTCCGTGTCAAAATTCACTGAGTTACAACTCACTGTACTCCAGCGCGTGAGTTTTGAATTACAAAAAAAAAGTGTACAAAATGTAAACTCTGATTTGAAACCTTCTAGAAACTCAGAAAATCATACGAAAGCATCTAGACAGTGGTTCCGAAATATCCTGGTGGTTCCGAAATATCCTGCCGCCAGGTGCTAGATAAATGGGAATGGTTCCGAAATATCCTAGGATTTTTGGGAACCGGTTCCGATTTATTCTGGTTCCGAAATATTCTACGACACCGGCCCAGGGCTGGCTGCCTGACTGCCCAGAGTTACAGAAGTGTGGAGTTCACCTTTATTTCAAGGCGATGAGTTGAGTTGCAGGGATCCACGAGTGTTAGTCGCTTTCCTCTTCCACGTAGCACCGTGCAAAGAAACCAGACGGAAGCAGTCGAGACAGCCTGCGTCTGTCCTTGTTTCGCAAAAGCTTCTTGATGTCTTAAGGCAGTGAAGACTGACCGTTGAAAAAATCCTTGTACGACTAAGGGTTATTCCTACGATATTATGTATCGGGAAGTCTCAAAGCGTGTGGTTTTCTGTGAAGTTATAACACTCGAATTTCCATTTTTGCAACTGGATGATTCTCAGTCTACGAGATCAGATGGAACAGTATTAGCAGTTAGTACATAAAACCTCTTGTATTGCAGATTTTGGTACAAGTAACTCTTCAAAGAGTGCAAGATGCTGCAGCTCGACTCATCTGTAAGTCAAAAAAGTCAGATCACCTCACTCCTCTCTTCCGCTATCTCCACTGGTTGCCCATTAGTGCTAGAGTCCAATACAAAATTACCTGTCTTTGCTACCATTACTTCGCTGAACCCCTTCCTCAATATCTCTCTAAACCCATGCGCACCTACACACCCGCTAGACAGCTACGCTCTTCCGCAGACACAAGAATCCTCAGGTTCCCGGAGGACCCTCCAGTTAAAACAAAATTGGTGAACGCTCTTTCTTTTATCAGGCTCCCTCTATCTGGAATGACCTCCCCGCCTCTGTTCGTCACTCTACATCTCCCTCGACCTTTCGCTCTGCTCTCAAAACTCACCTCTTCTTGAAATCGTTCCCTGATCCTGTCTAAGTTTCTTCATCTTCCTCCCCTCACTGTTCTCTTTGTACTAGCTTGCCTAAGCCCCCTACCACCCTCCTGTCTCTCCTCCCCCTCTCCCCAGTTTAATGGTTAATGCGGTGACGCTGTACATCAGTTTGTCGAATGCCTGAAGTGAATGTCTGACTCCTATGTTATTAAGTTTATTAAGTTACCTGTTATTGTATATTGTAATGGTTGTGTATGTATGCGCCTTGAGCATGTCTTAATTCCTGGTAAGGCGATATATAAATCCACACATTATTATTATTATTATTATTATTATTATTATTATTATTATTATTATTATTATTATTATTATTATTATTATTATTATTATTATTATTATTATTATTATTATTATTATTATTATTATTATTATTATTATTATTATTATTGTTATTATTATTATTGTTATTACTATTATTATTATTTTGGGAACATGGACTTTTGTATCGATTCATTTACGCACAGTCTCACTTTTGGAACGTTTATAATGTTACCATGTTCATCGTGTAATTGATTTTCTTTTCACTTATACGATTTCTTTCTTAAAGGGATGCTGCTTTCGCAAATCCATTCGCCTTTGGGGACGCAGTTGCCGCAATCCTCTGTCTTCTCTTTGCTGTGTTCCCTGCCTTGACAGGCCTCGAAGAGCTCTGTCCGAGCTCTGCGTGTTTGCTTGAATGTAGTAGCTGTATAGGACCTGGTGAAATAGGGCGGGGAGGTGTACTGGTACCTGTATAAAGTCGACACCATCTCGGGCCACTCATGTTGTTCGGTTAGTTGGCTTTTGTGCATGGTCAAACTGTGACAGACAAAGAACCAATCACAGGTTTTCTTCCCTTAATAGTAGTTACAACAAGCGAAGATTGGACTGACGACTTTTTTTGCATTGTTTGTGTACGTGGAAAGGGAGTTGGAAAGCCGAGAGGGGAGGTGAACGTGATTAGCTGAATGATTCGATTGTGGATGAAAAAGTAGGAGGGTGGTTGAGTTTTGAGGTGATGCGGGAAGAAGGAGGTCGATAGAAACGTTTACGATAGGCTGGGAGCATGGGAGTGGGTGTGCACCGGTTTGTTTTGAGGTGTTGTGTTGTGTCATGAGTGGTTTTTGCCTGTGGGTGAGTGTGTCATGTTGGGATGTTTGTGTTTGTGGTTGTGAAGTATGGTGAGTTGCGGGGTGTGTCCCTAAGGGTAAAGAAGGGCTTATCTAAGATAAAAAGGAGGAGAGGGCAGCTTTGCGAATACGTTGTTGTGTTGTGTCATGTTGTGCTGTTTGTGAGCAATGCCTGTATGTGTTGTGCATAGTGTTGTGTCATGTTGTGTTGTGGGTTGCTGTTTTGTGTCAGTTGTTTGTCGGTGTTGTAAATGATTTGAGAGGGATAGGTATTAGGATGGATGATGAGTCGTTTCGTATGCGAAGGGTCAGGAGTGGGTGAGTGTTTGTTGTGTTGTGATCGTGTGTAGATGCTGTGGTGCTTGTTGTGTAGTGTTGTGTTGTGTGTATGTCGAATGTTTGTCATTGTGCGTGTGTGTCGTGTTGTGTTGTGTCGTGTCGTGTCGGTTGCGTGTTGTGTTTTGTGGTGTGTTGTAGATGTTTGTGTAGGGATAGTTGTGCGGGTCCGAACATGAGAGAAGATCGTAGGAGGGGTGGGTATGTTGGTGGGAGGGGTATGGAGGAGGTGAGGAGTGGGGGAAAGTGTTGAGTGTACTGGGGAGGAAGGTGGGCGTAATTTAAATGATGGGTGAGGAGGAAATAGCGAGAGGTGATGGTCGTGTCGATCGTCCTGGTTTTGTAGTAGGATCGCTGTTTTAGAATGTTGACGATAGGGCGCTTGGTGGTGATGCGTTGTGTGTCAATAGTTGTAGGTTGATAGTTGTTAGTTTGTGTTGTGATCGGTCGAGTAGTGGTCGTGTTGCACTTTGTGTCGTGCCGTGTGTTTTTTGTCGTGTCTTGTCGTGGTCGGTGTTTGTTGTTCATGTCTGTGTGTTGTGTTGGGTCAATGTTGGTTGTAGGGTCGTGTTGTGTGTGATGTTGTGTAGTGTTGTGTCATGTTGTGTTGTGTCGTGTCGTGTTGTTCGTATTGTGTCATCGTCAATTGATCCTTGCTGTTGTAATAGCCTACATCATCAGCATATATATTTATTTACAAGAAGAAGAAAATAGTAGTAGTGGTTAAATGTTACTGTCGCTGTGTTGCTGTTGTTCATGTCGTTATGTTGTGTTGTATTGTGTTGTGTGGTGTTGTGCTGCACTGTGTTTGTTGTCCTATGTTGTGTTGTGCTGTGCAGTGTTTTGTTGTGTTTTGTTATGTTGTGTAGTGCTCTGCTGTGCTGTGTTGTACTGTTTTGTTAGGTTGTGCTGTGCTGTGTTGTGTTGTGCTGTGTTGTGCCGTGTTGTGTTCTGTTGTGTCGTGTTGTGTTCTGTTGTGTTGTGCCGTTGTGTTCTGTTGAGCCGTGTTGTGTTCTGTTGAGCCGTGTTGTGTTCTGTTGTGCCGTGTTGTGTTCTGTTGTGCTGTGTTTTGTTGTGTTATGTAGTGCTCTCTGTGCTGTGTTGTACTGTTTTGTTAGGTTGTGATGTGCTGTGTTGTGTTGTGTTGTGCCGTGTTGTGTCCGTTTGTGCCATGTTGTGTTCTGTTGTGTTGTGTTTTGTTGTGTCTTGTTATGTTGTGTAGTGCTCTGCTGTGCTGTGTTGTACTGTTTTGTTAGGTTGTACTGTGCTGTGCCGTGTTGTGTTCTGTTGTGCCGTGTTGTGTTCTTTTGTGTAGTGATCTGCTGAGCTGTGTTGTACTGTTTTGTTAGGTTGTGCTGTGCTGTGCTGTGCTCTGCCCTGCCATCGACGTCCTCGCTGTAGTAATGGCTTCAACCATCAGCATATGCAATTTCTCACAGGATGAAAAAATATTAATATGATATTGTAGTGTATTATATAATATGATATTGTATTGTATTTATCCCTCCAGGTTTACTGGAGATCCTCACAGCTTTAACTGTCTGTGTGTGTCTGTGTGTCTGTCCCGACTTAAAGGCTGATATCTCAAAAACTACTGGACGGATTTCCTTGACATTTCGCACATTTACTGGAAGTTAGATCCGATTGAATGTATCAAATTTTCAGAATCGAGGTTTGAAACAAAAGTGTCTTTTTTAGGTCGTTAACTCGAAAACATCCCCCTAAAATGTCCCTTGACGGAATGGCGATATTTCACCTTTTCCTTCACTCCCGTTGCCAGCAGCGTTTCTCCCACGCTGTACGAGTGCTCACCAGTTACATAAATAGTTTTCGTGATCCTCCCCAGAGAAAAAATCGCCTTTGCTTCAAATAAAAACCGCTGGCGCCGAACCTCCAGGTTTTGGCATTTAAAAAAAAAGAGATCGGGTTCAAACCCGCAACCTCTTGAGAAAAGAGGGGGAAAAAGTTTCTGCGCAGATTCGAACCCGTTCACGCATGACCTAACAAAACAATACTCCAACGCTCTACCAGGTGAGCTATTCCTGAACTAACATGATTAAGTGTTTGTGAAGTAGTTATAAAGTTGTTTTCCGCAAACCCCCTCGGTTTGTTTTATGCACTGTAAATTGTAGAAAAATGGATGATGGTTCATGAAATTTGAGTAGTCTTGTACATTTTAGGATACTTAAGGTCTATTTCTGCCAAGTTTAATATCGATTCACTGCCATTAGGCCACGCGAACAGAACTTGGTAGTGTTCGCACTACGGCTGAGACGGAGTGGCTGTTCCAAGAGTCGGACCGGCCCCGCGGGTGGAGACACCAATTTTGACTGTAAAACGGTATTTTTTTAAGCAAAGGCAATTTTTTTTCTAGGGAGGATCACGAAAACTATTTGTGTAACTGGTAAGCACTCGTACAGCGTGGGA
>JAWQFJ010002894.1:52742-60969 GCA_034096865.1 Theodoxus fluviatilis | reverse complement strand
GAGAGAGAGAGAGAGAGAGAGAGAGAGAGAGACACAGAGAGAGACAGAGAGAGAGACAGAGAGACATAGATAGGGAGGGAGAGAGAATAAGAATCAGGTTACTAAATAGAATTATGAATGGTCGCTTAAGTTGGGACAGGGCTTGGAATACTCCTCAGGAAGTGAAGGCAAAGTTGGTACTTGACAGAGCGGGTTCCATCTGTCTTTATACACATGTGTGTTAATCGTCAGGTCTCAATAATGGATTGATTTAGCGGCACATTGACCAGGAGTTCAAGAGTACAGTGGTTTGAGTTACCGACATGAGTGTTAAGGCACATACCGTATTCGACAGCTGCTGCTAGCATATCCCCTCTTCCGCCGAAACCCATTGCCATGGAGCTTTCAGCACCTGCTCCAGAGCTCAGCCATGGGCGGCCCCAAGCAGTATGTGCCACCAGGGGTATTGCTGTGTGGGACAACACTACAGCCCACATGGGCACTAGCTCTTGCGGCAGACCCACACATTTGCATCTTCAGCTTTGTCTTACAGCTGCATGGTAACTTTTCGTGTGAGACGAGACTGATCAAGTGTAACACACAGCCAAAGCCACCCGATCCCCCCCCCCCCCCCCCAGCTGGTACCCCTGGGGCGGGTTTCAAAATAGGTAGTCGATCTTGGTCGCAAGATCTTGCTTCGCAGTAAGAGCTAGCTAAAAAAGAATCCACCCAATGTGACGAACTAATGCGCATGCGTAGACGTCACGACAAGAGGTGAACTGGCCACATTTCAATGGCCGACGTGTTGCCGGTTCATTCAGAAAACGCTCTATTTCGAGATACTAGCAACCCATCCAAAGAAAATATAAGCCATGCACAGCATTAATTTATCAAAGGTGTATGTTGAATGCATTAATAGATCGTGAAACCTCCTACAGTTTACACATCGAATGCAGGTCAACGCATCCACGCAGAACTTTTGTCTCGAATCTTAAAAGCTAGGCACCTCTCAAGCTGCCTCGCTCAATCTACGCTCGTCTACGATTGGCTCGCTAGCAAGCAAAGAATGCAACTGCCCATTCGGCGAGATCTACGTAGATCTACCGAGATCTTCGCTTTTTGAAACCCGCCCCTGGTTGCTGGGCTTTCGGGGCCTACTTCAGTAGCTCAGCCAGGAGCAACCACAAGCAGCAATAGAGGCTACCAGGGGCATTGGGGGCATGGTCAGATCATTCAGTAGCACAACTCAGGCACACCAATAAGCATGTCGTCAAACCTCAAGCTGATTCTTTGAGATTAGCTCGAAGATTTACAAACAGTTTGTCATCCAGTTTGTATTGTATGAGAAGGATAAAACGAACAAGTCTATATTTTACCTATCTTGCCCTCTACACAGCTGCAGTACTGTCTCTGGCTGATCTTCTGGGAGGGGCGCTAGGGGGCGCTCTAGGAGGATCCTTGCCCCGGGAGCTGCTGGACAGGCTGAAGTCAGAGGCGGGGGTGACCATACGGGGAGGGGAAGGGGAAGGGGGAGAGGGCGACGCCTCCAAGTCGCAGGTCAAACTCTTCAAGGCTATCCTCACTGGTGACGCCGCAAAGGTGCGGGGGATGCTGGACAGGGAACCAGAACTGGTAAGCAGTATTCTTATGATGGAATGGCAGGGCTGTTGTTGTTGTAGTTGTCGTTGTTGTTGCTGTTGTTGGATGGGGTTTGTTGTTGTGGTGTTGCTGGAAGTGGTGTTGGCGCAGTAATAGTGGTGGTGGTGATGGAGGTGTTCGTGAAAATGGTTGTGGCTGTGGTGGGGTGAGCGGTGTTATGGTTGTAGTGGTGATGGTGATAATGGCGGTGGTGGTTGTGGTGGTGACAGTGGTGGTGGTGCTAATAAAGATGACGACGACGACGTCGACGATGCTGCTGCTGCTGCTGCTGCTGTTGATGATGATGATGATAATGATGATGATGATGATGATGATGATGATGATGATGATGATGATGATGATGATGATGATGATGATGATGATGATGATGATGATGATGAGGAGGAGGAGGAGGAGGAGGAGGAGGAGGAGGAGGAGGAGGAGGAGGACAGTGGAGGTGGTGGTGGTGGTGGTAGTGGTGGTGTAGGTGGTTCATGATGGTACCGATAATGATGTGATTTGTGAAAACGGTGGTACAATAGTAGTGATATTTATGGCAGTGGTGATGTAATTGGTGATGATGACGGTTATGGTGATGGCAATATTAGTTGTGGTGGTGGTGTTGATGATGATGATGATGATGGCGGTGGTGCCAGTAGTGTTGATGGTGGTAGTAGAGGTGGTGGTAGTGATGGTGGTGGTGGTGGTGCCAGTAGTGGTGGTGGTGGTAGTAGAAGTGGTGGTAGTGATGGTGGTGGCGGTGCCAGTAGTGGTGGTGGTGGTAGTAGAGGAGGTGGTAGTGATGGTGGTTGTTGTGGTGGTAGTGGTGGTGCCAGTAGTGGTGGTGGTCGTAGTAGAAGGGATGGTAGTGGTGGTGGTGGTGCCAGTAGTGGTGGTGACAGTGATGATATAATTTGAGGTGAATTACAATGGTGGTGGCATTAGTCGTTGTGGCTTATGGGGTGGTGGCAGTAGTCGTGGTGGCAGTTGTGGTGGTTGCAGTAATGGTAATGATTGTGGCAGTACTGGTGAGTGGGTAATGTACATGACACCCTCCTTGGCCTTCACCTTCCCTTCCCTCCCAGATCGGGCAGACGAAGCAGGGGCTGACGCCCCTACACCAGGCAGCCGAAGCAGGCGAGGTGGACGTGGTCTCGCTCTTGCTGGAGCGTGGCGCCTGCGTCAACAGAGGGGACAAGGACGACAACACGCCACTCTGTGTCGCCGTGGACAAGTGAGAGACCAGTGATCGCGTGCTAGCAAAGGCAATCGAAAAAGGCGCTTCTGGCCTCTCTCTTTTTATACAAATGTGATAGATGTAGACGTACATGAGTCCGTTTCAAAAGTGGGACGAAAAAGCAGGCTGTATTTGGTTTTGGAAATGGATTTATTGCAAGAATCGACTGATTGAATGTTGCTTGTGATTACAGCGATCACTTTAAAAAGAACCGGAAACATCTTCCCGATTTTCTTTGACTAGATAATCACAGTCTTGGAAAGCTCCCCTCAAAGTTTCATTTTGAGTACGCGAGTGTACAGTAACGTTATATTGAGTACCACGATCTTAGTTCACTTTGGGGAGGGAGGAGTGCGGATGTGTGTGTGTGTGTGTGTATGTGTGTTTGTGTTTGTATGTGTGTGTGTGTGTGTATGTGTGTTTGTGTTTGTATGTGTGTGTGTTTGTGTGCGTGTTCGTTTGTGTTTGTGTGTGTGTATGTGTGTGTGTGTGTGAGTGTGTGTGTGTGTGAGCGACTGCACTGAGTATATACATCAGTTTAAGCTTTTTTTATGCCAAGTTATTGACAATGTGGGTAGTCGCAGGTGAGCGTTCCACCTATCTCGGATAGTGATACATTTTGCAGTACTTTACACGTATGTTTTTGATGAAGGGGTTCGTAAACACAAATTCAAAAAAATTATCCGTTAATTTTCTTTGCAAATATTCAGCATTTTTACATACTATTTTTGCAAATTATGAAAGAAAGATGATCACACATTAATTTCCTGTGCAGGTATATCCAGCAGTGCACAAGTGATCAAGGGAGAAGTCAGAATGATGATGGACACTTCATGACCGTTTTCCCTCTCCTTGCTCTCCACCCAGGAACAAGATGGCTGTCGCCCGACTGCTGCTGGAGCGTGGAGCGGAAGTGAACCTGGCCAATGAGGACGGAGAGACGCCGCTCCACAAAGCAGCCACTAGGGGGCGGGCGGATATGTGTCGCTTGCTGCTCGACCACCAGGCTAGCGTCAACAGACATGTGAGTTTCGTGGCACTGACTGTGTTGTTTGCGTTGTATCGTCTGTGTCCCGTATCTCGTCTGTTGGTTAACATGGTCAGACTTGTAGACAACCATGGGTCAGCTGATGCAAAGCCATGACCCGACTTCAAAGATCTCGTCTTAATCTGGCAAATGCTGGACCCACTGCAGACATCTAGACCTTGTTCCTCCTTGACACTTGTCTCAATCGCGTGGGTTCCTCTTCCACCACAGTGATGCTTTTTTAGAACTACTGAGCACTCTGAGAGCGCAGACCTCTGCCAATGGAAGCCAACATTTATCTCCCATTGCCTGCATAATTAATATAGCCAGCTTGTTCTGCTGGCCATGCGTGACGCTACGAAGTTTATGTTATTTTATTGGCTGAGAGTGATATCTAAGTGCGGAAAGCATCCGCCCGCGTCAGTATAGTTTGACGTCATCATTTTCGTGATGGCAATACAAATATATCTTTATGCTTTCAATTCCCGAACTACGTAACATATAATACATTATGTTTTTCGTTGTAATTCTAACACGAGACAACAAATAACCTCCACTATTTGATGGATTGGTCCTTTAGGTAAAACCCTGAGTTTGTCCCAAAATAAACCAGAATCCGTATTACATTTCAAAAATCATTTTGCAGAATAACTTATTAATAAACGAACAGAGGCACGAGTAATTATGCATTCGTACGTTAATAAGCTTACCGTCACTTTGCGCCATAAAATGCAACCCGCTTATTAGAGTGTGTGTTGCATCCCCCCCCCCCCCCCCCCCCACCCCCCATCACCTTTGTCAGAGAATATGTGCCAGCAAATCCGTGAATCTCGCACGTTTGCTGAGTTCATGTCTAGAATGTCCTTTCTGTGCTCTTCAAGCCAGAGTCAACAGACACGGGAGTATCCTTGACTTTTCCATAATCACGCCCCTTTCACTAGCACTGACAAATACCCATTTGTCTCCCCCTAAATAATACGAAATTACTAGTCCTAGATTTTTGTCTGTAAAAGACGGGTGAGAGGTGTTTACAGACGTTTCCACGAGACCTAATGGCGAACCATTACCGGTGCTGGTCTTCAGACGAAGGCGCGGTGTATCTGCAATCAACAGGTCTCTGCATGCATCAATTTGCTCTCTAAAACTCGGGCTTAATTTGTTTTTTATTATTCTTATAGACATTGTGAAAACAGCACAAAACTAGATCCATTTACTTTGGAATAAATGTTGACTATGTTTCATTCATTTTGTCGAACATAACCTTATCTCGCACTTACCACGAACGATTATGAATTGAAGCTGAAGCGGCAGCCCATGTGCCGGTACTGCGTACAGCACGGTGGGCACAATTGGTGGAAATGCCCAATAAAAATTCGCACAACACAGTGATATTTTTGACGAGAGCACACGGTGTTTCAAAGAGCATGTCTCGACTCAAGCTGTGGAGGGTAACGTACGGCCGGAGTCGCTCAATGGTCTTCTCATCAGCTGGAGCCTCTGGCTGCTACAGTGCTAGACTTTCAGAACTTTCTCCAGGAAGTCTCAAGTGAGGGCAGTTGCAAAGGGACAAGGCTTTGGAACACTGTTCCAGAAGAGCTGAGGAAGTTTTAATCTCAGCAGGCTTACAAATTCTGTCTGGAGACCCATTTGTTTAAACTTTGTATACATTCAGCGCCTGAGCATGGCGTTTAGTGTGAGACAGGCGCTATACAAGAGACAAATACATACACACATGTTCAATGAGACCTTTCCTCTTCTTGTTTCTTTGCAGGACGTGAATGGACACACCCCCTTGTTCAAGGCCATGGAGAAGGAGGATGACGCCGCCACGATGGAGACCTTGCTGTCTTCCCCACACGCAGACGCGACAGCATTCGACAGGAAGGGCTTCAACCTCCTCCACTTTGCAGCCTTCAAAGGAAGACCAAGGTATCAACTCAACTGCCCAGCTTCCTTATTCATCTAGGGCTACATAGCAACTCATCTACTCAGCTTCCTTGACGAACACTAAACACCATGGGTAATGGGAAGATCCCACAGACATCACAACTTTCATTCTTGTTGGCACGTAAAGACGTTTACCAACAGGTGCATCAATCGATGTTCACCTATACATTCATGCACAATCATGCACTCATTCATACCAGACAAAGTGACAAGACAGGGTAGCAGCAATTTTCCTCCATCAACATGATTTATAACTTATTCTCCCATCTCTCCCGCCCCTGGGATTGAACCACGGCACAGCGCCTCGCTGCAAAGCCCAACGCCTTAGCATACTGGACCATCTACACCTCCTAAAAAAGAGGCTATCAATAGTCCAGCAGAGGCTTCGGGTTGGCTTTGAACTCATGAGGGCACAAGGGGAGAGCACTGGGATGTGAGCTGCCAGGATCTTTTTATTTTGACGAACACTAAACACCATGGGTAATGGGAAGATCCCACAGACATCACAACTTTCATTCTTGTTGGCACGTAAAGACGTTTACCAACAGCTTCCTTATTCATCTTGGGCTACATAGCAACTCAACTGCCCAGCTTCCTTATTCATCTAGGGCTACATATCAACTCATCTACTCAGCTTCCTTATTCATCTAGGGCTACATAGCAACTCAACTGCCCAGCTTCCTTATTCATCCAGGGCTACATAGCAACTCAACTGCCCATCTTCCTTATTCATCTTGAGCTACATAGCAACTCAACTGCCCAGCTTCCTTATTCATCCAGGGCTACATAGCAACTCAACTGCCCATCTTCCTTATTCATCTAGGGCTACATAGCAACTCAACTGTCCAGCTTCCTTATTCATCTTGAGCTACATAGCAACTCAACTGCCCAGCTTCCTTATTCATCTTGGGCTACATAGCAACTCAACTACTTAGCTTCCTTATTCATCTTGGGCTGCATACAACTCAACTACTCAGATTCCTTATTCATCCAGGGCTACATAATAATTCAACTACTCAGCTTCCTTATTCATCTAGGGCTACATAGCAACTCAACTTCTCAGCTTCCTTATTCATCTAGGGCTACATAGCAACTCAACTACTCAGATTCCTTATTCATCCAGGGTTACATAACAATTCAATAATAATAATAATAATGAGTATTTATATAGCGCTTTCCATGCACAAAGCGCTTTACAAAGTTTAAAAAGAACATAGCCACACAAGCAAACAGCAAACAACTATAGCAACAAAAAGGCAAGATAAAGCCGCAAACAGACATCAATCGTGCAAACATACATGCAAAAACTGAAAAAGCAACAGAAACATAGAAAGGAACATAAGCACACAAGCAAATAAGGCAAAGCAACAAACAGATATCAACCATGCAAGCAAGCAAGCAAACAACTATAGCAACGAAAAAGCCGGAAACAAACAGCTTCATGCAAGCATAGAAGCAGACAACCATAGCAACATAGAAAAAGAACACAAAAACATACAAACAAGCAAGCAGATTAAAGTAATACATACTGACAAGCAAGACTAGACAGGAGGCACACACCTGATCAAAAAAATACCACAAGTGTGAAAATTACTGATGCAGAGGTTTTTCAAAGTGTTGTGTGAAAAAGAGGGTTTTGAGGTTAGATTTAAAAGAATCAAGATCTTCGCAATGTCGGACTGAGCGGGAGAGAGAGTTCCATCCGACGGCAGCAGTGAGAAAAAGCTCTTCCGCCGTGCTGATCGCGAGTGTAGGGTTTGATATAACACCTTCTAGTATCAAAGGATGAGCGGAGTGTTCTTGCGGGGGTGTATAGTTCGAATGGTTGTGAGAGGTATAGAGGAGCAGAGCCGGTGATGATTCTGAAACAGAGGCAGCAGTACTTGTATTGGATCCTCAGCTTCCCAATTCATCTTAGGCTACATAAAAACTCAACTACTGAGCTTCCTTATTCATCTTGGGCTACATATCAGACTAAATTAATTTGCAGCCTTCAAAAAGACCAAGGTATCAACTCAGTTACTCAACTACCTTATTAATCTAGGACTACCTATAACAGAACACTTCGCAGCCCTCAAAGGGAGATCAAGGTATCAAATTAACTACTCATCTTTTAGGCTACATAACAACTCAACTATATTATTCAGCTAGGCTGGGACTACGTATCAGACAAAAATCGTGCGTTTTCTAGGAGCTCACCTATCAAATTAGCATAGTAAACGCGAATTGCGTCTGTGCACATGTCCCTCCCCCCCTCCCTCCCCCCCTCCTTCCCCCGCCTCTCTCTCTCTCTCTCTCTCTCTCTCTCTCTGTGTGTGTGTGTGTGCACGCGCGCACGCGCGCGCGCGCGCGTGTGTGTGTGTGTGCGTGAACATGCGTGTGTACGTGTTTACGTATGT
>JAWQFJ010002894.1:2742-50242 GCA_034096865.1 Theodoxus fluviatilis | reverse complement strand
AGTCCGAGAGAGAGAGGAAGGAGGAGGAGGAGGAGAGGAGGGAGGAGGAGGAGGAGAGAGGAGGAGAGAGGAGGAGGAGAGGAGGAGAGGAGGAGGAGGAGGAGGAGGAGAGGAGGAGGAGGAGGAGAGGAGGAGGAGGAGGAGGAGAGGAGGAGGAGGAGAGGAGGAGGGAGGAGGAGGAGGTGGAGGAAGGAGGAGGAGGAAGGAGGAGGAGGAGGAAGGAAGAGGAGGAGGAGGAGGAGGAGGGAGGAGGAAGAGGGAGGAGGAGGAGGGAGGAGGAGGAGGAGGAGGAGGGAGGGAGGAGGAGGAGGAAGGAGGAGGAGGGAGAGGAGGCGGAGGAGAGGAGGAGGCGGAGGAGGAGGAGGAGGAGAGGAGGGAGGAGGAGTAGGGAGGGGGTAGGAGAGAGGAGGAGGAGGAAGGAGGAGGAGGAGGAGGAGGAGAGGAGGGAGGAGGAGGAGGAGGAGAGGAGGAGGAGGGAGGAGGGAAGCGGAGGAGGAAAGAGGAGGAGGAGAGGAGGAGAGGAGGAGAGGAGGAAGGAGGAGGAGGAGGAGAGGAGAGGGAGGAGGACGAGGAGAGAGAGGAGGAGAGAGGAGGAGAGAGGAGGAGGAGAGAGGAGGCAGAGAGGAGAGGATGAGATATGAGAGAGAGAGTGAGGAGTGAGGAGTAAGAGGTGGAGGAGGTGGGGAGGGGTAGGATGATGATTATAACGATGACATCAGGAGGAGGAGGGAGGACACCGACGATTAGGAGGGATGGAAGGGAGGGAGGGAGGCGGGTAATGAGGGGAAGGATCTGTGAGGGAGGGAGGTAGGGAATGCCAGGATGAGGAAGGATGTGAATGATGGATGGAGGGAAGGTAGGTAGGGAGGGATGGATGCGATTGTATGATGTGAGGATGTAGGGGAGCGATGGAGGGAGGGATGGAGAGAATAGAGGAGGAGGAGGATGAGGAGGAGTGATGGAGGAGGAGGAGGATGGATGTGGAGAGGAGATGAGGCTTAAGTAGGAGAGAGGAAGGTGGAGTGAGGCAGATTAGGGAGTGCTGATTGTATGATGAATTGCTGATGATGATTGCTGGTGGTGGTGGTGGTGGTGATAATAATGCTGCTGCTGCTGCTGCTGATGATATGATGATGATGATGATGATGATGATGACGACGACGATGATAATGATGATGATGATGATGGTGATGATGATGATGATGATGATGATGATGATGATGATGATGATGATGATGATGATGATGCATCCACAACTACAACTAATGGCGCTGCTGTGATCGTGACCATAAGATAGACTTGACCTATCTCAATGGTAAATATATTTTGTATTTAAATGGTTGTATGTTGAAATTTTTTCAATAGCTATTCAAGCACTATTTGGACTTACAACACGTTCACATTTCACTGGAGGAAAATTTCCTCTGTACCCTTGAATCACCACAATCTCATTGCACTTTGTTTCATAAGACTGTCCTTGAATAAAATACAAATCACCTAACCTTGTGTGAGTTTTAACAGATGATTCCACTTACGTGTTTCTGTTACGTATGTTCATAGATAGAAATGAGTCCCCCCCCCACCCCCCCACCCCCACCCCCCCCAACAGTCACTGAACTCTGTACTTTACCCCGATCAGGCGCTGACATGAATAAGCAGGACAAAGATCAAGACACCCCATTGCATACCGTTATGGCCAATGAAGGAGACGAAGTGAGTTGTCTCACCTTTTTCATTTATTCTTGTGTGTGTGTGTGTTCGTGTGTGTGTGTGTGTGTGTGTGTGTGTGTGTGTCGTGTGTGTGTGTGTTCGTGTGTGTGTGCGTGTGTGTGTGTGGTGTGTGCAGTGTGTGTGTGTATGGTGTGTGTGTGTGTGTGTGGTGTGTGTGTGCTGTTTGTGTGTGTGCGTGTTGTGTGTGTGCGTTGTGTGTGTGCGTGTGTGTGTGTGTTCGCGTGAGTGTGTGTGTGCGTGTGTTTGTGTGTGTGTGTGTGTGTGTGTCGTGTGGTGTTGCGTGGTGTGTGTGTTGCGATGTGTGGTGTGCGTGTGTTCTGTGTTTGCGTGGCGTGTGTGTGTGTGTGTGTGCGTGTGCGTGTGTTTGTGTGTGTGTGTGTGTGTGGGTTGGGGGGGGTGTATGTGTGTGTGCGTGCGTGTGTGTGTGTGCGCGTATGTGTGTGCGTGCGCGTGTGCGTGTGTGTGTTTGCGTGTTGGTGTGTGTGTGTGTGTGTGTGTGTGTGTGTGTGTGTGTGTGTGTTGTGTGTGTGTGTGTGTGTGTGTGTGTGTGTGTGTGTGTGTGTGTTGTGTGTGTGTGTGTTGTGTGTGTGTGTGTGTGTGTGTGTGTGTGTGTGTGTGTTGTGTGTGTGTGTGTGTGTGTGTGTGTGTGTGTGTGTGTGTGTGTGTGTGTGTGTGTGTGCGTGTGTGCGTGTGTGTGTGTGTGTGTGTGTGTGTGTGTGCGTGTGTGTGTGTGTGTGTGTGTGTGTGTGTGCGTGTGTGTGTGTGTGTGTGTGTGTGTGTGTGTGTGTGTGTGTGCGTGTGTGTGGTGTGTGTGTGTGTGTGGTGTGTGTGTGTGTGTGTGCGTTCGTGTGCGTGTGTGTGTGTGTGTGTGTGTGGGTGTATGTGTGTGTGTGTGTGTGTGTGTGTGTGCGTGTGTGTGTGTGTGTGTGTGTTGTGTGTATGTGTGTGTGTGTGTGTGGTGTGTGTGTGTGTGTGTCGTTGTGTGTGTGTGTGTGTGGTGTGTGTGTGTTTTGTGTGTGTTGTGTGTGTGTATGTGTGTTGTGTATATGTGTGTGCGTGTGTATGTGCTTGTGTGTGTGTGTGTGCATGCGTGCGCGCGCGCGTGTGTGTGTTTGTGTGTGTGTTTGTTTGTGTGAGTGCGTGTGTGTTTATGTGTGTGTGTGTGTTTGTTTGTGTATGTGCGTGTGTGTGTGTTTGTGTGTGCTTGTGTGTGTGTATTTGTGTGTGTGTGCGTGTGTGTGTGTGTGTGTGTGTGCGTGTGTGTGTGTGTGTGTGTTTGTGTGTGTTTGTGTGCGAGTGTGTGTGTGTGTGTTTGTGTGCGAGTGTGTGTGTGTATGGTATTGTATGCTCTACATGCCCGGTGTTTTTGTTTCTGTTTTTTTTTACGTGCAATCTTCACCAGGCAAGGCGTTTTTTGCGAAAAGATTTTTCGTCGTGAACACTTCTTGCTTTCATTGCGGAGCCCCTTTTAAGGTCTGTTCCCGAGATTGTCTCTATATTTACAGTCTACATATGTCACTTCCCGCGTGTGTAATTGTGTGTGTGAGTGTGTACGTGTAAGTGTGTGTGTAACCATGTCATGGCGCATGTTGATGTTCACCTTTGCGTATAGTACATGTGTGTTTGACGTCACAGTTGCGTGCCATGCGAGGCCGGCGTCCTGTGTCGGAGGAAGCACGGCTGCAGATCGCCAACTACCTCATTCACCAGGGGGCGCGCTGGGACATGCGCAATAGAGCCGGAAGGACTCCTTTGGACATGGGCACGTCCAGTTTGAGGGAGGGAGTCAAGGCCTTCATTAGAGACAGGTAAATGGCTGCTTGGATCTTCATAGTAGGCCTATCCTGTTGTATATGGTTGGTGCTAATTGCGTCATCATCTGTGGCTTGGGGCCTTACACGACCCACAGACGCGGAGAGGCCATAACACCACTTTCACGCACTCACACCCAGTAAGTAAGGGTTTATGTTTCAGGTCCCTGGAAATGAAATACTAGTTTATTGCACGCTGCTGCAATCATTATCCAGATGATACTTCGAGCACAGTTTTACGACTCACGATATAAATATATGGATTAAAGCACGTGCAAATTAGGTGCTTCAGAAAGTATCACTTCATCAAATGCTGACACCCCAAGATGACCTGTGTAGGTAGTAGTTCGTCCAATGAAACCAGAAACTTCCAGGGAAGTAAGAGCACTGAAAAGAAAAGTTCAGAGGGGATTTCCCGTCTTCTGACTGTTCGATCCTGACACTTGGGAGGGGGGCACATCTGGTGCCTGGGGCGGGTTTCCCAGACTGTGGATATGCAATCTAAAGCAATCTAAAGCAATCCACAGCAATCCACAGCAATCCAAAGCAATCCAAAGCAATCCAAAGCAATCCACAGCAATCCACAGCAATCCAAAGCAATCCAAAGCAATCCACAGCAATTCACAGCAATCTAATGCAATCCAAAGCTATCCAAAGCAATACAAAGCAATCCACAGCAATCTAAACCAATCCAAAGCAATCCAAAGCAATCCAACGCAATCCAAAGCAATCCAAAGCAATCGAAAGCAATCCAAAGGGCGTATCTGGTATTATTTCAAAGTGAGCGCTGAAATCATACATAGGTCAGTTTCGAAGTTGGGACAAAAAAGCAGACGATGTCAGGTTTTGGAAACTAATCTTTCACAAGAACGGACTGACTGGACGTTGCATGTAATTACAGCTATCAATGTTTAAAATAGACTTGAAATCCCTTTTTGGTTGCTTTGCATTGATCTTGATTGCTTAGGATTGCTTATCGATAGTCCTGGGAAATCGCCCCTGGATCGTGACCTCAGGCACCCACCAGCTGTATGAAAATGAATGGCCAGTCACGTGTAGTGGTCCCTGTATTCTGCCTAGGTCACGTGCGAGCATTACCGTACATTTCTCTATACGTCATTGGCAGTCGATAAGATGACTTCGTACAGCATGGAAATGTTTGCCACACATCATTGTGGCGAATCGATCAGTAAAAGGCAGTGCGTTTCAAACGTTCAGTGATAGAGAACTCATGAAGCTGTCGGACGTTGTTATGAAAAAACCCACCTGTCCACGTCTAGAACAGACGCATGAGCAAGCGCAGGTAAAATGTGTGTGTGTGTGTGTGTGTGTGTGTGTGTATACATACATGTTCACGTGCATGCAAGAACACACACACATACACACGCACGCACGCACACACACACACACACACACACACACACGCACACACACACACATACACACACACACATGCTCACATTCATTCACTCACTCACTCACTCACTCACTCACTCACTCACTCACTCACTCACTCACTCACTCACTCACTCACTCACTCACTCACTCACTCACTCACTCACTCACTCACTCACTCACTCACTCACTCACTCACTCACTCACTCACTCACTCACTCACTCACTCACTCACTCACTCACTCACTGACTCACTCACTCACTCACTCACTCATTCACTCACTCACTCACTCACTCACTCACTCACTCACTCACTCACTCACTCACTCACTCACTCACTCACTCACTCACTCACTCACTCACTCACTCACTCACTCACTCACTCACTCACTCACTCACTCACTCACTCACTCACTCACTCACTCACCTACTCACCCACTCACCCACACACAGACTGAAAACAAAAAATAACAACCATAGCAACAGTAGCAGCGATACCACCAACACATTGCTAAAGCTCCTGCCAAATGAAATAATGAGTCATTTGATGATATTTGGCCGAAATAGATCAGCACATTGAAGCAGCATCATTAAACAATGGTACAGCTTGTAAACGAAGCGGTTCGTTCCCCTCTCATTACTGGGAACAATTGTCGGTTGGCCTTGCGAGGCTTACACCAGTAGCTCAACCATGAGCAACTTGACGCAGCCAAGAGGCATTTTGGGAGCAACAGAAACACAACAGAACATCTAAGATCTTATCAATTTGCAGGAGTTACAGGGATGCTAGCCTAGTTACCAACCGTAGCTCGACTGCGCTTTAAATCGTGCATTAAAACCAAAAGCCCTCCCCTCACGCGGAAACGAAATGGTCACTGTATCTCTGCACATTACCTCGCGAAGCATTTCCAACTTTCTTTACCCAAAACAAAGTAAAAAGGTCAATGTTTTTGTTGTGAAAGTGTTAACAAACTTTGTTTTCATTAAATGCAATACAGAAAATGAAAAGGTTACGATGAAAGGAGGGGAAGATGTCAGAATGACGGCTTCAATCAGATACTCTAGTAATGAACACGAGAAATACAGAAACCTTGCCCTCATGCACAGTTGACCATCTGCTTGTCTTACCATTTGCTCTGTGATTTCTTCACACACGCACAGTGGCTTGCCAGCCAGTCCAGCGCCACCAAGCTTCTCCACGTCTCAGTTCAACTCCATGACGGCAGCTTCCAGAGATTCTGGCGTGTCCAGTGGCAATTCCACTCCAAACTCGGACAAGTGCCTCAAGTGCCATCTGCAGGCCGCGTCCGCCATCTTGCTGCCCTGCTCCCACAAGGTGGCGTGTCTGCTGTGCGCCCCCAATATGGCCGTCTGTCCCAAGTGTCAAAGCCAGGTCAAAGGCAAGATTGATTTACGTAAGTACTGTTTGGTGAACTGGGATTGGGGTGAGCGGTGGGGTGGGGATGGCAGAGGGAGAGAGACAGGGAGAGAGAGAGAGAGAGAGAGAGAGAGAGAGAGAGAGAGAGAGAGAGAGAGGGACTTCAGACTTCAGACTTCCCATCAAAAGAATAAAAGTTACATGAGTAATGGTTCAATAAACACGTGTTAAAAGGGTAGCAATATATATTAGTAGGCTGACACATGCAATACAAGCGATTATACTGCATATCGAACAGGGACAAAAATTAAGGTTTTTTGGTTTTTGTTTGTGCTATATTGAATTAGTGCTTGTATACACATTATCTATCCGGGTAATATCTATACAAATGTATGTACACAACTTTCAGACAATGTTATATACATACATGAAGCAGAAATTTAGTGTTACATATTTGCCAAGTGTAATATTTCCTCAACGTTTTGGCTTCGTAGTTTGAGAGCATAAAATATATACATTGCAACATCTCTCGTTTTTGTGGTATCATCGCTTTTGAGAAGAGTTTCCAGCTTTATATATGTACTCCCATTTGTGTGTTTTTCGATATATTTCTTTCAAAGATCATTGTAGTTATTGCAATGGAACATGAAATGTTTTTTATTTTCTACTTCACTATTACAAAATGAACAAAGGTTATTAACATTATCATCTGCCCGATATCGCTTATTTATTTTTAAGTCACGCAGTCCTAATCTGGATCTAATGAAGATATCTCTGAACTTTTTTATAGTGATATCATTCAAATAACGTTCACATTCTAGTCTACATTTGTATTTCCTATACATCAGGAATCGTTCGCTACTGTTCAACGTGGAAAACCAATCCTGGTAGAAGCAATCTCTTAGTCTTTGTCGAAGAGTTTTCAGGAAGACCTTCTCACTTGCAGTGCCACCATTTACCCAAATATATGCAAAGCCAGTTTTCGACAGAAGCTCCTTTACATAATTTGACCATTTTTGTCTGCATGTTGCAGAAGTCATCATGAGATATGCTTGCTTTGGTAGCCTGTCTACTGGCATCTTGCATAATCTTAACCAGTATTTTACAGTTCTACTGGTAGCATGTATAAATAAAGAGTGTCTCCCTGTCTCTCCATATACCTTAGTGTTGGGAGATCTTGCGTCTACATTCAGGAATCGCTTACAGGCAAGCATATGTGCTTTTTCTACACTATCATGGCTCTTGAACTCCCAGAGTTCTGAACCGTAAAGTAAGGACGGTAGTATCTGAGCATCGAATAGTTTAAAGAATACATATGTGTTCAGGCTACGAAAACGCCACATAGTTTTCAATAAATGTATAGTTTTCTTCTTAGCTTTGACAGCCTGACTTTCGAGAGCTGTATTAATGGGCAGTCTTGTGGTGAAGACAAATCCCAAATATTTGTAAGAATTAACCACCTCCAGTGGTCTACTGCTGAGCCTCCACCTTTCACCTTTTGCCAGATGACCTCCTCGCCGAAAAACTATTACCTTGGTTTTTTGTCTATGTTAATTGTTAAGCCAAGTGCTCTGGACACCTGTAGATTGTCAATTTGGCACTGTAGTCCGGATGGAGTGGTTGACAAGAGCACTATGTCATCAGCAAACAGAAGGGAGTAGATCTCTGGCCCACCAGGTAACATCGGTATCCCATGTTTTCCGTGACGCGTACATAATCAGCCACTTTCGAGATGTACAGTGAAATTATTGTCGCGCTCTAAGTTGCACCTTGCTTTACGCCGACTGGACATTCGAATAACTCTGATAACATCGAGCCCCACCTGACACATGCTTGTACGTTTGCAACATGGCTTTGATCATGTTAATGAATTTATTCGATACTCCTACTTCATCAAGGATCTGCCAAAGTAGCGAATGCTTTACAGAGTCAAATGCTTTTCTGTAGTCAACAAAAACAGAATAAAGCTTTCCTCTCCCACCATCATAAACACGTTTGATCGCTATGGAATAAAGTGTAAAAATGTGATCTATTGTTGAGTGGTCCCATCGGAATCCCGCTTGTTCTGTTCCAAATTTATTGTTCCCTTCTGCCCATTTCTGGAGACGCCTGGTTAAAATTGAGGAAAATACTTTACTCATTTTGCAAAGTAAGGATATACCTCTGTAGTTTTGAGGGTCTAGATTATCCCCTGCTTTCTGTCTGTCTGTCTGTCTGTCTGTCTGTCTGTCTGTCTGTCTGTGTGTCTGTCTGTGTGTCTGTCTGTCTGTCTGTCTGTACATGTGTCTGTCTGTGTGTCTGTGTGTCTGTCTGTCTGTCTGTCTGTCTGCCTGTGTGTGTGTGTATGTGTGTGTCTGTCTGTCTGTGTGTCTGTGTGTCTGTCTGTGTGTCTGTCTGTCTGTCTGTCTGTCTGTCTGTCTGTCTGTCTGCCTGTCTGTCTGTCTCGGCCAGCGTCATTCTGTGATATTTCTCTCTGTGCAGAGGGCAGGCCCATTCCCAGTGGCGGGGAAGGAGCAGTTCACGTGTCCGCCGCTGACTTGCAGAAATCCTGCGCTCACCAGTGAGCAGCTGTTAAAGGCAAGGACGACACTGCGCTGCGCGGAGTCAGTTAAAGGCACCCCTGCATCCACCTTTCTTCGCAACAGGGAACTTCCTTGCAGCACTGCGTGATTCACTTTGTAGGATCCTTGTAGTTTACGGGCAGTGCATTGAGCCAGAACTCGAGTAACAGATAGTCCCACCTCAGACTAAATAACTTCGTAACGACAGGTTTTTATTTGTGTGACTCTACATCCTTGAGCTTGAATATTTGTGTGCTTGTACATCCGTGTCTTTCTGCCTGCCTCTGTGTGTGTGTGCATGTGCGTACGTGCGTGCGTGTGCGCACGCGCTCGCATGCGTATCACTGTGAGTCTGTCAGAAACTTTGCACGCGCGCACACAAGTATGTCCATCTTTTTATACTAAGTATTCCCGTTTCAATATATACACAAAGCCATCGTCGATAAACAGAATTGCAACCGTGTTTCGAACATACATGACGCCATTTTTGCTTTTGAATGTAGTTCGCAGTTGTCAACTAAGACTTCACGATTCACGCGTGATTGCCCCCTCTTGAAGTCTGACAATTGTAAGTACTAGCAACTGAAGTTTCTTTTAATTGCACATAACTGGCTGTTTGAACACATCTTAGCAACTAGTGCTGATGATAAAGTGGATTGCATATATTGATTGTTTAAAAAATGTCATTTACTACAGTTTGTGTTAAATGGATTGCACATGACGACAGGTTAAACATTGGTCAGCTTCTACATTTTGTATCAAGATGGATTGTATATATCGGCTGTATGAAAATATATCAGCTACTACAATTTATGTTAAAGTGGATTCTATGTTTGTCTGTTTGAAACTATGTCAGCTACTACAGTTATGTTAAAGTGGATTCTAACTTTGACTGTATGAAAATATGTCAGCTACTACAGTTATGTAACAGTGGATTCTAAGTTTGACTGTATGAAAATATGTCAGCTACTACAGTTATGTTAAAGTGGATTATATGTTTGACTGTATGAAAATATATCAGCTACTACACTTACGAGTAAGTGGATGACGTATATCTGCTGTTTGAAGGAAAGAGCCGGCATATGTTGCTTGTATCAGGCATTGTAAGCAATTGCTCTAGCGTCGAGTAATCACATGTTTATATTAGTTTAAGAATGCATTCATACCTTCGTTTGAAAAGCTAATTCCTGCACTCTCATTCTTATGTTTAGAGTGGAGGTGACGCTAACTTTGAACCCTGTTGTTTCCTTTTTCAATAAACATATATCTTTTATGAAATAGAAACGTCTCCTGTCGGTGCTTACTGTTATCTACAGAATACATATCACGTACTGGTGTTTTCCCTTTGTTTTATTTCACTTGTTGCCAAACAGTGGATTCCCTGTGCTTAGCAGCAGTGAACTGTAGGCAAAACATACTTAGCAATTAAAGCATTCATGGCTATATGAAACCAGTGTATTTATCTTTTGCCTGGGCTCAAGTCCAGTGGTTAGAACACTCGTTCGGTTTCGATGCAGCTACCATTAGCGGCTCTCCCAGCTTTATGGACACTAGAGTTACGTTCTCGGGGAAACTGCTTAACTCGGACTGCCCCACTCCACCCATAAGGAAAACCGAGTACCTTCCAGGACAGTTGATGGCAGACTGGACGGCGAATAAACTTTGTACGCGGCTGTGAGCCAGCATAGAGTTGGACTTCCCCCATGGGAGTGAAAACGGTGTCAGTACCTCAGCATGTTCGTCCTATTTGTTTGTCACTGTTGTCTTCAGATGCCAGTATAGGAATGATTAAAATACACATACACACACACACACATGTACACTTACACATGCACACTTACACATGCACGTACACACACACACAGATCCGGCGCACATGTGTAAAGCGGCTTGAGACCAAATGTGAGTAGTAAGTCTCTAAATGAAACTAGTACTGTTTACATTTATCTTTTACATTCAGCTTTATTTTCTTGAAAACTTTTATTTTTATATTTCGAGTTTAAGCTACTGACACACAAACTATCCGTCCTTCAGACATTGCAAAGAGTTACATGTTGTGCAGCTGGGAAAATGGGAAGTTGTTCACTGACATGGGAGACCGTGCAACATACAGCCGGGGCTGTCTCATGCCATCCTCGTCCGCTGGAACCCCTGGCTGCTGGCCTTTTGGAGCCTTCTCCGGTAGGCTAGGCCAGAGGAGGGTAGTACAGACCATGGAAATGCAATCCCAAGCGATGCAAAGCAACCACAAGGACGTTTATGTTTTTCCAAATATATAAATACGATTGCTGTAATCATCGAGGGGTCGGTGATCATATTGGGACGAAGCAGTAGACAGTGTCTGGTCTTGGAAATAGATGTGTTATAAAAACAGGACTGATTAAACGTTACGTGTAATGAAAGTGATCATATTTTTATAAAACGACCGAATATGCCTTTTAGGCTGCCTTTGAATGTCTTGATTTACTTGGATTGCTTTGGATTGCCTTGGATTGGTTTGAATTGCCTTGGATTGGTTTGAATTGCCTTGGATTGGTTTGAATTGCCTTGGATTGGTTTGAATTGCCTTGGATTGGTTTGAATTGCCTTGGATTGGTTTGAATTGCCTTGGATTGGTTTGAATTGCCTTGGATTGCTTTGAATTGCCTTGGATTGCTTTGAATTGCCTTGGATTGGTTTGAATTGCCTTGGATTGGTTTGAATTGCCTTGGATTGCTTTGAATTGCCTTGGATTGGTTTGGATTGCCTTGGATTGCTTTGAATTGCATACACATGGTCCTGGGAAGCTCGTCTTAGTAGTGGCCCCAATCAGCCAAAATAGCTACCAGGGCAGCACCGAGACAGAGAAGCAACATATCAAGTTACTCAGTGAGCAACGCTCACCTTGTGCATGCGGAATGTGAGAGCAGGCCAGGCTCTTAGGTTGGACACTTTTCATTCAAACAACACATCACCTGAAACGATGAGCATTCAATACTTATACTTGGAAGGCAAGGGTGGGGGGAACTGTCAATGTCGAGAGTGTGCCTGTCTGAAAACGTGCTCTTTACAGGCTAATGGCGTGTCGCCTTGGTCTCCAGAATTGTTATTGATATTTCGTTTCATTGCCATATTTCACATCGAGCTTCATCCACATTTTTACTATGTTTGGAAAATGAACCATAAAGTCAGCATCTTTTTGAGTCAAGCAGTTTTATTTCCATGTGAGTGAACAGACACTGTCACACCAAACGACTAATACAGTTGGAGGATCGAGAATAAAAACAATCAACTGAGGGATTCCGCCAAAACACAAATTAACCTTCAAACAAACTGACTGTCCACCATTTCTCTTGCCTTGACTTCCACTGATGTGTTGTGTTTTCTGCAAACTGAAAAATACTCAAACTAACAGTGTTGTACCTGTCGGGATAGCCGCCATAATAGACTGCTGTTTCGAAATCCATGCATCTCGACTGTCTAACTTAGCCATAGAAAGAAGATAACTACCTTAGGAATTGTGGCCTTTGTTGCCATCACGAATAACAGAAAAATGAAAATGATTTACACGACAATGCAGATACTGCGAATTGTTTCACCATGTGGCCTACTGGTCTGTGGATAAAGTGTAAAGCGATGTGTGGTCAAGACACAAATGATAAATCGTTATATAAAGCCAGTAATTCACCCTTTTCACTTGACTTGGATGTCAGAGCTAACATCAGTGTTTCTCGCCCTTGTCCCAGCGGAAGATTCATTATCAATGATAACGTGATACTGATAGCGAATGTTTTCTTAGGCATGAAAAGACCTACATTACCGCAAGCATCAAAACCACATCTACAACCACCACTGCGATCTATTCCATCTCCACCTCATTACCAATGCAACTACCACCTCCACCAGTGCAAACGCCATAATCACCATCATCGCAATTTAATCTTGCATAAACGGAAAGCACGTGATAAATCAATTCGCCATTCTCCTTCCCCGCTAGTTCCCACAGTCGCAGGCGATCACTTTGTTCACGGCACAGGTAGACAGACTCGCTAGAGGTGTACTGTTGTTTAGAAGGAAGCCCAACATTTTTTGCACACGGTGATACGCCAGATCAAGGTAGTTGTTCTCATCGAGGGAAGGCAGCGGAGGAAACAGTCTTTCTCTTGGGCAGACTTCTCCATGGACAGTCAGGGCGGCGGATTCCTGGGCCAGACGTAAGAAGCAAGATGTCTCCTCCAAAAGACGAGACGTCACATTCAGGCGGCGCATATCAGGAACCCTGGTTTCGGCTTGGGACCAGTCAAAAGCAGCGTCCTCAAGAATCCGCCTGGCTAAGCAGAGTTGGTCTTCCTGAAAAGCAATGTCAATACACTTACAGAGTGTTCATACACTTACAGAGTGTCCATACACTTACAGAGTGTTCATACACTTACAGAGTGTTCATACACTTACAGAGTGTTCATACACTTACAGAGTGTCCATACACTTACAGAGTGTTCATACACTTACAGAGTGTTCATACACGTACAGACTGTTCATACACTTACAGAGTGTTCATACACTTACAGAGTGTTCATACACTTACATAGTGTTCATACACTTACAGAGTGTTCATACACTTACAGAGTGTCCATACACTTACAGAGTGTTCATACACTTACATAGTGTTCATACACTTACAGATTGTTCATACACTTACAGAGTGTCCATACACTTACAGAGTGTTCATACACGTACAGAGTGTTCATACACGTACATAGTGTCCATACACGTACAGAGTGTTCATACACGTACAGAGTGTTCATACGTTTCCAGAATCTCCATACATTTCCAGAATGTCCATTGTGATCGTCCTCCAGCCATTTTGAAATTAGAGTCAGTGGAAGGGAATGAATAGAGAGGGCAGAGATTATTCTCTAGGCTCCCAAGCCAGGGTGCTGCCGCGGTTTGGTAATGTGCATTCCTATGGGACGGTTTCCCAAACATCCCTGTGCAGCCCAGCAGGGCGTGTCGAACATTAAGGGAGCGTCCTGTCAGAGACTGTAGCGCATTAGTTCCCAGGGAATAGTTTAATTAATGGGAAGTCACCAACACAATTGTGGTTTGAAGTCTGAGACCACAGCTGCTCCCAATCTGGGGGTGGTGTAAACAGGCCATCACGACGCGTCGCAACATGATCTCCCCTCAGCATTGGAGTTCATGAAAAGCAAGGAGGACCAGTCGTCCCTTCACTTCGGACTGAACACACAAGCAGAGCACAAGGCTCGCTCCGAAGTCCCTACTGAGACGGAGTATTGCCCTTCAACTCGCCTCAGAGGTGCCTGACCATCAACGCTGCTGCCGTCACTCCTTCTGCTGTGACCAGAGACCGAGTTCTGCCCCTGTAACTCGTATCAGAGACGCCTGCCCACCAGTGCTGCTGTCGCTATCCTTTCAGCGGTAACTGTTGTGAACCTCGACATTCCTCTGCAAATTCTGGACTTGAAAGTCTGTGGACTTGTATTATAGGAACGTTGTTTCATCGGCGAACATTCGGTGAGCGATTTCAATAAACACATGAGATAGGTCATCCAAGCGAAACTGATTATAAACTTTAACATTCATTAATTAAGGCTGGCCTACTACTAAATATTCTTCTCTTGCATGCTAGATTTTTGCATGAAGATATCATAGTTTGCCCTTATTTGATTAAATCATTATTACTTGATTTCTCATGATCTCTTTTTCTGGTTTTGAGAGAGAGAGAGAGAGAGAGAGAGAGAGATAGCGCGAATGGAGGCAGTGACTGTTATGTGTGCAAGTCAGGCCTCATCCAACCATTGATTAACCAACTTAACCCTAGACTCAGAGGACGACTTGTAACACCATACACTTCCTAATTGACCGTACATTTCCATAATGTCTAAGCATTTACAGAATGATCATACATTTACAGAATGACCATACATTTACATAATGATCATGCATTTACAGAATGTCCATAAATTTCCAGAATCATCATACATTTCCAGAATGACCATATATTTACAAATGACTGTACATTTCCAGAATGTCCTTTCATTTGTAGAATGATCATACATTTACAGAATGTCCATACATTTACAGAATGATCATAAATGTACAGAATGACCGTACCTTCACAGAATAACCACTGATTTACACAACTACCATTCATTCACAAAATGACCATAAACTTACAACATTATCACGCATTTACAAAATAACGATGCACTTCCAGGATGAGCAAACACTTCCAGGATGAGCAAACACTTGCAATGAGCACACACTTGCAAAATGAGCATACACTTGCAAAATGAGCACACACTTGCAAAATGAGCATACACTTGCAAAATGAGCAAACACTTGCAAAATGAGCATACACTTACAAATTTATCATACACGTACAAAGCTAGAGAGCACTTTGGGGGCGCAAACCTCCACCACGGAAGCCACACGTTCTCTTCCATGTTCTGTATAATGTATTCAGGAAGGGTGTTCTGCTAGCCAGACCTGACGCTACGAAATGTATTCATTTTAGTGGCTGAAAGCATCTCTGAGTGCGAAACGCATACGGCGGAGTCATCAATAGATAGACGTCATCAACTCCGTGATGCACGATAACATCTCTCTTTTTGGTTTTAATTCCTAAACTGGATTACAGATAACCTCCAATATGTAATGAACTGTTCCTCGGGTGAAACCCTGACCTTGTACCGAATTTAATCAGAATCTGTTGTGAACGTTTACATTTATTTTGCTGAATAATTAACCAAGTAACTAACAAACGAACGAACCGAGGGAAAGACATAACCTCCCTGGGGAAGGTAATTATCATACATTAACAAAATGAGCATACACTTACTAAATGAGCGAACGTTTACAAACTGATCAGTACACTTACACAATGACCGTATACTTACAAAATGACCATACACTTTCAAAATAAAAATACTTACAAAAGAATCAAACACTTTTAAAATGATCATACACTTACAAAATGATTATACACTTACAAAATGATCATACACTTACAAAATGATCATACGCCTGCAAACTGATCATACACTTACAAAATGATCTTACACCTACAAAATGATCTTACACTTACAAAATAATCATACACTTACAAAATGATCACACACTTACAAAGAAGCATACACGCACACTATGGGCTCACACACACACGCACACATACACACACACACACACACACACACACACACACACACACACACACACACACACACACACACACACACACACACCATGATTGAAAAACAGTAAAAAAACAGGTTTCTTGCAAATGTGCCATACTTTTGTTGAGGTGTGGTATTTAATTGAAAGTTACCCAGTTGTAATGTGCTCATTGACCTAGTATTGTCCTTCAAAAACAAGGACGACAAGGATGACGAGAAAGACGACAACAACTTGATTAACACAGCGTAACATAAATATGTGCAATGGCGCTGTCAAGACGGGTGAAAATTCGTTCAAGGTTCTCTAAATGAAAAAAAAATCTTAATATAAGGAATATCAGTTGTAAACAAAACATCCAAATACAACGCCTAGAAATAAATAGAAGGAAAAACATCAGAACGCAAGTAAAGCAAGAGAAGAAATCAATCAACCATGAGCAGAGCAATATTATTTCGTTGTAGAGAACACAAAATCCATACCCCTAATACGAGGAAGGAGATAGGAAGTGAGGTGAGAGCGAGATAGGAAGGGAGGAGAGAGAGAGAGAGAGAGAGAGAGAGAGAGAGAGAGAGAGAGAGAGAGAGAGAGAGGGAGATATATATATATATATATATAGATAGAGAGAGAGAGAGACAGACAGACAGACAGAGAGAACGAGAGAGAGAGAGAGAGAGAGAGAGAGAGAGAGAGACAGAGAGAGACAGAGAGAGAGACAGAGAGAGACAGAGAGAGACAGAGAGAGACAGAGAGAGACATAGAGAGACAGAAAGAGAGACAGACAGAGAGACAAAGAGACAGAGAGAGAGAGAGACATAGAGAGAGAGAGGAAGGATAGCATACAGACAGAGAGAGAGAGAGAGACAGAGAGAGAGAGAGAGAGACAGAGAGACAGAGAGAGAGGAAGGAACGCATACAGCCAGTCTCGGATCCACGTGCGCATAGACAAGAATAATATGTAGATAATAAAAGTCTTGATATATATCGACATAGTTAAATCTACATACACCTAACGTGGGAGCATTACGTACGAAGAGAAGCAAACGGATGCAAAGTTTTAGTATGCGCATCTATTCCAACAGGATCAAGATAAGAGTAAGTAGTCAGAGGACTTCTGGCCTACTTACCATGGTGTGGCCTGCGCTGTCGAGCAGAGGATTATGGATGCGGAATTGAGGGAAAGTTGATGCCACTTCCCTGGAGAAACGACGGTCAATCAGTCGAAACTGCAGAAAGAGAAGACATGGTGTAATGGCGTGAACAAAGGGAAAACCAGAGGGTTATGCAAATTACAATTATATATATATATATATATATATATATATATATATATATATATATATATATATATATATATATATATATATATATATATATATATATATATATATATATATAGTTAATTGAGGTTGAAGTTTTCATTGATGGTATGTATTGTCTTGTAAGTAAATTGTTTTATTTAGATAATATTTTCTGAATGTCGAAATTACCAGCTTTATGTAATGAGAAAAATAACTCTGTTTCTCTTTTCCTCAACTGCAGACGTACTCAGTATTGACTTTACTTAGTTTGAAGGTCCCATCTCTGATTAAAAAAACCCAACTATTTTTAACACAAAAGGGTCAGCACTGCCCAGTAGTGTGACATTTGAGAGTACATCTGCGTATTGATATCTTGTAGTCGGTCAGTTTTGACTGTGTGCCTAAAAGCTAGCGAATCTAAGGATGCCAATGACTCTCAGTGCTGTCTTTACAATTTAATCTAGAGTTATACTTACTCTGCACAATCCTCTTTTGCTTCTCCTTCTCGATTGATACCAATCCTGTTGTTACCGTCTTAAAGGTGCATCAATCATCCTTGTTACTGCCGTCGCTGTTATCGTTTTTGTTATTGTTATCGTTGTTATTCCTGTTGTCGTGTCGTGTCTTTATTGCTTCCAAAAGGCGAGTACAACTTGTTGTCAGTGTCATCGTCATCTGAATTTTCGACGTTGTTTGCGAAACTATCAATGAGGTTTTTGTCATTGCGGTTGTAACAGGCAAAAGTGATGACAGTAATAATAATAATAATAATAATAATAATAATAATAATAATAATAATAATAATAATAATAATAATAATAATAATAATAATAATAATAATAATAATAATTTGATAATACTGATTGATGATGATGATGATGATGATGATGATGATGATGATGATGATGATGATGATGATGATGATGATGATGATGACGATGATAACAACAACAACATCAACAATAATAAACAACAATACTAAAATGATGATGATGATGATGATGATGATGATGATGATGATGATGATGATGATGATGATGATGATGATAATGATTATGATGATGATGATGACGATGATGATGATGACACCATGACGACGACATGGATGACGATGACATGGATGACGATGATAATGACAATGATGATGACGACCACGATGATGATGACGATGATGATGACGATGACGATGATGATGACGATGAAGATGCTGTCAATTAAGCTTTCCTTTTCTTTTGTACTTGCTTTCCAATAAAATTATATCAAAAACAAACAGAAAACTTACGTAGTCTGCTACACCTCGATGCAGGCGAGACTGCAAGCTGGACACTTGCACCAAAGCCAGGGACAGGAAGGAGCTGGCTCTGGCCAGGCTCTCGTTGGGAAATTGCGTGTCCAAGTGGCGGACCAGCTCGGACATGGCCTGGCAATGCGACGTCTCCACCTGGTCTGTCTTCGCTGCGCATCCATGGCAACATGATGCCAGCAGGGCAAAAAGGAGTGGGAAACACACTGCTGACAGAGAAAATGTTCAACAGAGTTTAATGGGGTTCCAAAACTAGAAGCTTTGACACTCCCATCGCTTGGAAAATATATTTCAGCCATTGCCCCACAGAAGTGAAGGGTTCTGTGTTCGACAGGCGCTGCCCGAGATTTTCCTGTGCAAGAGATGTATCGTTCGTGTTTGGCACTGGTACACGAGAATACAGCGTTCAGCAGTAGTGTATGACGAGGCAGAGGTAGATACAAATATATGATCCTGCAGCATAAAATCTGTCTCTTGTTATCCTACGTCACCTCGAGAAAACAGCACACAGGTACGTCAGCAGGAAATGACCATGGTTACATGTTCACTATTTCGGCTTACATCCTTATATGTATTTCCGTAGATTGCCTTTGTAAATGATTCGAGCACTATAATAGTGCCATGGTGAACTTTTATACTAATGTAATTGACTGATTAACAACTAAAATAATACAAAGAAAACTCATCCACGAAGCCAGAGTAGGCAAATTTGATGTATCTCATCTCTTGGTAGTCGTGTTAGGTTCGGTCAAAGACACTACTTAACGGGACCGCCAGCTTCTGCAGTTTTGACGCGATTTGTCATTTGGTCTCTCGTGACGTTTTGACGTTCGTGGGAACATCACTTCCGGTAGAATGAAAGCTACAGTGGATTAATAATAATCGTGTTTTCACATAGTCGTGTCTTTCATGTGCATCTGCATTAATTAATTCGAAGAGTGAAAGAAAGTAGTGTATTACTATCGTAATCAAAGACACTTTGAGCGTAATGAAGCAAGAATTCATAGTCGATCAATTGGTTTACATTTGCCAGACCAGTGCGGGAATGTGAGCGTGATTTTTCAGTATTGGCGTTAGTTTTATTGGAAAAGTTTAGGTGCTGTACTTCTCATCGAGAAGTATTCTTCAGACTGACACATTAGTATTATAAGTTAGTGAGCTTTCATCGGAGAGCGAACAGCGCAGCTATTGTAAAATAGTGGCTCACCGGAAGTGATGTTCCCGCGAATCACTACCTCTCTCGCAATTCGACGAAGCTGGCGGTCCCGTTAGATAGTCCCTGCATTCCTTTGCACTCTGCTTCATCTCTGCTACGATGTAACAGCCTCAATAGTTTTGATTGGTTGTTTTTTTAATAACTTTAAAAGCCCATTATCAATAACAATTTAATGTTTTGGAGGCCCTCTTTGAATACACGATTCCCCAATATTATTTCACACTCAAATGTATCACTCTTGATTGAAGAAACTACTTGATAAAAGCAATACGGTCGAAAATCTTTCATACACAATCTTTGGTGACGTTTTACGCAATGGCAGAGATCAACTTCCTGTCAAGGTCGCGCAGCAGCTAAATCATCTCAGAAGGTGCTCTATTTGCTTCACACGAGTTTGCGCCACTTGCTGTGCCTAGTAACAATGAAACTACAGAACTCGTAGCCGCATTTGATTGGCTCATATTAAACAGAACTAACTGAAAGTCACTCCACGGACTTGCACGGTAAACATGCTTCGAACCATGGAGTTTACATACCATGGAAGTGGCAAACGTGCCGATTGCTTCCAAATGTCGAAGAAATGAATTTTGTGTGCTCTTATCATCGTGGCAAAGTGGATTGTATGTCTTAGTTTGATATGTGTAGTGAACGTCAGCATTCATACCCATAAGTGTAACGATTTAGCAGACGACACATATTTTGGGATTCCCTTGACCTTCCTCTATGACTGGCGATGGTTCTCTCCCTTTTGTTAGTAATGGATTCTCTACCCTAATGCTTTTATGAAGTTGTCTATTCGATCAAGAGGGATATAATTGAATGTGAAATTATTTAGGGGATTCGTGTATCCAAATTAAGGCCTCTAACATCCTCTATTTTAATGATAACGTGCTTTTAACGTAATTAAAGAAAACGACCAATCAAAACTCCCGAGCCTGCTACATCGTAGCAGAGATGAAGCAGAGTGCAAAGGAATGCAGGGACTATCTAACGGGACCGCCAGCTTCGTCGAATTGCGAGAGAGGTAGTGATTTGCGGGATCATCACCTCCAGTGAGCCACTATTTTACAATAGCTGCGCTGCTCGCTCTCCGATGAAAGCTCACTAACTTATAATACTAATGTGTCAGTCTGAAGAATACTTCTCGATGAGAAGTACAGCACCTAAACTTTTCCAATAAAACTAACGCCAATACTGAAAAATCACGCTCACATTCCCGCACTGGTCTGGCAAATGTAAACAAATTGATCGACTATGAATTCTTGCTTCATTACGCTCAAAGTGTCTTTGATTACGATAGTAATACACTACTTTCTTTCACTCTTCGAATTAATTAATGCAGATGCACATGAAAGACACGACTATGTGAAAACACGATTATTATTAATCTATTGTAGCTTTCATTCTACCGGAAGTGATGTTCCCACGAACGTCAAAACGTCACGAGAAACCAAATGACAAATCGCGTCAAAACTGCAGAAGCTGGCGGTTCCGTTAAGTAGTGTCTTTGACCGAACCTAACACGACTACCAAGAGATGAGATACATCCAATTCGCCTACTCTGGCTTCGTGGATGAGTTTTCTTTGTATTGTTTTACTTGTCAATCAGTCAATTACATTAGTATAAAAGTTCACGATGGCACTATTTTAGTGCTCGAATCATTTACAAAGGCAATCTACGGAAATACATATAAGGATGTAAGCCGAAATAGTGAACATCTAACCATGGTCATTTCCTCCTGACGTACCTGTGTGCTGTTTTCTCGAGGTGACGTAGAACAACAAGAGACATATTTTGTGCTGCAGGATCATATATTTGTATCTACCTCTGCCTCGTCACACACTACTGCTGAACGCTGTATTCTCGTGTGCCAGTGCCAAACACAAACGATACATCTCTTGCACAGGAAAATCTCGGGAAGCGCCTGTCGAACACAGAACCCTTCACTTCTGTGGGGCAATGGCTGAAATATATTTTCCAAGCGATGGGGGTGTCAAAGCTTCTAGTTCTGGAAACCCATTAAACTCGGTTGAACATTTTCTCTGTCAGCAGTGTGTTTCCCACTCCTTTTTGCCCTGCTGGCATCAAGTTGCCATGGATGCGCAGTGAAGCCAGACCAGGTGGAGACGTCGCATTGCCAGGCCATGTCCGAGCTGGTCCGCCACTTGGACACGCAATTTCCCAACGAGAGCCTGGCCAGAGCCAGCTCCTTCCTGTCCCTGGCTTTGGTGCAAGTGTCCAGCTTGCAGTCTCGCCTGCATCGAGGTGTAGCAGACTACGTAAGTTTTCTGTTGTTTTTTTTAATATAATTTTTATTGGAAAGTAAGTACAAAAGAAAAGGAAAGCTTACTTGATAGCATCGTCATTGTCATCATCATCGTCATCATCATCATCGTGGTCGTCATCTTCATTCTCATTATTATCGTCATCCATGTCGTCAACATGGTGTCTTGATGATGATGATTATTATTAGTATTATTATTATTACTGTCATCACTTTTGCCTGTTACAACCGCAATGACAAAAACCTCATTGATAGTTTCGCAAACAACGTCTAAAATTCAGATGACGATGACACTGACAACAAGTTGTACTCGCCTTTCGGAGGCAATAAAGACACGACACGACAACAAGAATAACAACGATAACAATAACAAAAACGATAACAGCGACGGCAGTAACAAACAAGATTAACGCACCTTTAAGACGGTAACAACAGGAGTTGTATCAATCGAGAAGGAGAAGCAAAATTAGATTGTGCAGAGTAAGTATAACTCTAGATTAAATTGTAAAGACAGCACTGAGAGTCATTGGCATCCTTAGGTTCGCTAGCTTTTAGGCACAGTCAAAACTGACCGACTACAAGATATCAATAAGCAGATGTACTCTCAAATGTCACACTACTGGGCAGTGCTGACCCTTTTGTGTTAAAAATAGTTGGGTTTCTTGGATCAGAGATGGGTTCTTCAAACTAAGTAAAGTCAATACTGAGTACGTCTGCAGTTGGGGAAAAGAGAAACAAAGTTATTTTTCTCATTGCATAAAGCTGGTAATTTTGACATTCAGAAAATAGTATTGAAATAAAACAATTTACTTACAAGACAATACATACCATCAATGAAAATTTCAACCTCAATGAACTATATATATCATTGTAATTTGCATAACTCTCTGGTCTTCCTTTTTTCACGCCATTACACCATGTCTTCTCTTTCTGCAGTTTCGACTGATTGACCGTCGTTTCTCCAGGGAAGTGGCATCAACCTTCCCTCAATTCCGCATCCGTAATCCTCTGCTCGACAACGCAGGCCACACCATGGTAAGTAGGCCAGAAGTCCTCTGACTACTTACTCTTATCTTGATCCTGTTGGAATAGATGCGCATACTAAAACTTTGCATCCGTTTGCTTCTCTTCGTACGTAATGCTTCCACGTTAGGTGTATGTAGATTTAACTATGTCGCTCTATATTAAGTCTTTTATTATCTCCATCTTATTCTTGTCTATGCGCACGTGGATCCGAGACTGGCTGTATGCGTCTCTTCCTCTCTGTCTCTGACTGTCTGTCTGTCTGTCTGTCTGTCTCTCTCTCTCTCTCTCTCTCTCTCTCTTTCTCACTCTCTCTCTCTCGCTCTCTCTCTCTATCTGTGTTTCTCTCTCTCTATCTGTGTCTCTGAGTCTCTGTCTCTGTCTGTCTATCTCTCTCTCTCTGTCTCTCTCTCTGCCTCTCTCTCTGTCTCTCTCTCTCTGCCTCTCTCTCTGTCTCTCTCTCTGTGTCTCTCTCTCTTTCTCTCTCTCTCTCTCTCTCTCTCTCTCTCTCTCTCTCTCTCTCTCTCCCTCGGCTTTACCTTTTTGATTGTTGGACGGGGATACATTAAAACGAAACATGTCGCTATATTTATACATTGTGCGTTCAAACGCCGTCGTCAACGTCTCCAAGACGAGCAATCTTAGTGGCATTGTATTATTCGAGATCTACGATCAACCCGAGATCAAAAGCTAGAATTGACCCACTTAACACCCCACCACCCGCCTTGATCCATGGTAACCTAATCCACAATAATATACTTGTTTTTACACGAATAAGCACACTCTATGACGGGGTAAGACCCTGCTTGACGTTTGGACACCATGTACATCCCCCTACCCCCCACCACTACCTTTGCTTTGCTGTGTTTCCAGAAGAAATGAAAGCATTTATGCTCATTTTCTTCCTTTTTGCTTTCGCCAAATTGTTCATGAATGCAAAAGCAATACTCTCTGAACAACTGTAAAAAGTGTGACGGGCCGACGGCCTTGCAATAAAGAATTCAAAGTCAAAGTCTCTCTCTCTCTCTCTCTCTCTCTCTCTCTCTCTCCCTTTCTCTCTCTCTCCCTTTCTCTCTCTCTCTCTCTCTATCTCTCTCTTATCACATTTGAGTATTTTGCCTCAAGGGCTGAATGTAAGAAAGGCACTACTGCCTTTCACTACCCTTGTAAAATAAAGTTCGTTCGCTCGTTCGTGCGTTCTCTCTCTCTTTCTCTCTTTCTCATTCCCTCCCTCCCCCTCCTCTCTCTCTCTCTCTCTCTCTTTCTCTCTCTCTCTTTTTCTCTCTCTCTCTTCCCTTCCTATCTCTCTCTCTGTCTCTCCTCTCATCCTATGTATCTCTCTCCTCCCTTCCTATCTCCTTCCTTATATTAGGGGTCTGGATTTTGTGTTCTCCACAACGAAACTATATTGCTCTGCTCATGGCTGATTGGTTGCTTCTCTTGCTTCACTTGCGTTCTGATGTTTTTCATTCTATTTATTTCTAGGCGTTGTATTTGGATGTTTGTTTACAACTGATATTCCTTATATTAAGATTTTTTTTCATTTTAAGAACCTTGAACGAATTTTCACCCGTCTTGACAGCGCCATTGCACATATTTATGTTACGCTGTGTTAATCAAGTTGTTGTCGTCTTTCTCGTCATCCTTGTCGTCCTTGTTTTTGAAGGACAATACTAGGTCAATGAGCACATGACAACTGTGTCACTTTCAATTAAATACCACATCTCAACAAACGTATGGCACATTTGCAAGAAACCTGTTTTCTTACTGTTTTTTAATCATGGTGTGTGTGTGTGTGTGTGTGTGTGTGTGTGTGTGTGTGTGTGTGTGTGTGTGTGTGTGTGTGTGTGTGTGTGTGTGTGTGTCTGTGTGTATGTATGTGTGTGTGCCCATAGTGTGCGTGTATGCTTCTTTGTAAGTATGTGATCATTTTGTAAGTGTATGATCATTTTGTAAGTGTAAGATCATTTTGTAGGTGTATGCTCATTTTGTTAATGTATGATAATTACCTTCCCCAAGGAGGTTATGTCTTTCGCTCGGTTCGTTCGCTTGTTAGTTACTTGGTTAATTATTCAGCAAAATAAATGTAAAAGTTCACAACAGATTCTGATTAAATTCGGTACAAGGTCAGGGTTTCACCCGAGGAACAGTTCATTACATATTGGAGGTCATCT
The DNA here is from genome assembly GCA_034096865.1 of Theodoxus fluviatilis. Taxonomy (NCBI): domain Eukaryota; kingdom Metazoa; phylum Mollusca; class Gastropoda; order Cycloneritida; family Neritidae; genus Theodoxus; species Theodoxus fluviatilis. The sequence goes on along the minus strand of JAWQFJ010002894.1, from coordinate 24,891 downwards.
GTAATCCAGTTTAGGAATTACAACCAAAAAGAGAGATGTTATCGTGCATCACGGAGTTGATGACGTCTATCTATTGATGACTCCGCCGTATGCGTTTCGCACTCAGAGATGCTTTCAGCACTAAAATGAATACATTTCGTAGCGTCAGGTCTGGCTAGCAGAACACCCTTCCTGAATACATTATACAGAACATGGAAGAGAACGTGTGGCTTCCGTGGTGGAGGTTTGCGCCCCCAAAGTGCTCTCTAGCTTTGTACGTGTATGATAAATTTGCAAGTGTGTGCTCATTTTGTAAGTGTGTGCTCATTTTGCAAGTGTTTGCTCATTTTGCAAGTGTATGCTCATTATGCAAGTGTGTGCTCATTTTGCAAGTGTTTGCTCATTTTGGAAGTGTGTGCTCATTATGCAAGTGTTTGCTCATTTTGGAAGTGCTCTTATGTTTGCTCAATGCGTGCATAAGTTTTGCAAGTGTGTGCTCATTTTGCAAGTGTGTGCTCATTATGCGAGTGTTTGCTCATTTTGGAAGTGTGTGCTCATTATGCAAGTGTTTGCTCATTTTGGAAGTGCAACGTTATTGTGTAAATGGGTGAAAATGTTGTAAGTTTATGGTCATTTTGTGAAAGAATGGTAGTTGTGTAAATCAGTGGTTATTCTGTAAAGGTACGGTCATTCTGTAAATTAATGATCATTCTGTAAATGTATGGACATTCTGTAAATATATGATCATTCTACAAATGTATGGACATTCTGGAAATGTACAGTCATTTGTAAATATATGGCCATTCTGGAAATGTATGATCATTCTGGAAATGTATGGACATTCTGTAAATGTATGATCATTCTGTAAATGTATGGTCATTCTGTAAAATGTATGATCATTCTGTAAATGCTTGGACATTATGGAAATGTACGGTCAATTAGGAAGTGTATGGTGTTACAAGTCGTCCTCTGAGTCTAGGGTTAAGTTGATTAATCAATGGTTGAATGAGGCCTGACATGCACACATAACAGTCACCGCCTTCATTCGCCCTGTCTCTTTCTCTCAAAACCAGAAAAAGAGATCATGAGAAATCAAGTAATAATGATTTAATCAAATAAGGGCAAACTATGATATCTTCATGCAAAAATCGAGCATGCAGGAGAAGAATATTTAGTAGTAGGCCAGCCGTAATTAATGAATGTTAACGTTTATAATCAGTTTCACTTGGATGACCTATCTCATGTGTCTATTGAAATCGCTCATCGAATGTTCGTCGATGAAACAACGTTCCTATAATACAAGTACACAGACTTTCAAGTCCAGAATTTGCAGAGGAATGTAGAGGTCCACAACAGTTACCGCTGAAAGGATAGCGACAGCAGCACTGGTGAGCAGTTGTCTCTGATACGAGTCACAGGGGCAGAACTCGGTCTCTGGTCACAGCAGAAGGGGTGACGGCAGCAGCGTTGATGGTCAGGCACCTCTGAGACGAGTTGAAGGGCAATACTCCATCTCAGTAGGGACTTCGGGGCGACCCTTGTGCTCTGCTTGTGTGTTCAGTCCGAAGTGAAGGGACGACCGGTCCTCCTTGCTTTTGATGAACTCCAATGCTGAGGGGAAGAACCACTCATGTTGCGACACTTCGTGATGGCCTGTTTACTCCACCTCCAGAATGGGAGGCAGCTGCGGTCTCAGACTTCAGTCCAGAATTGTGTTGGTGACTTCCCTTAATTAAACTATTCCCTGGGAACTAATGCGCTACAGTCTCTGACAGGACGCTCCCTTAATGTTCGACACGCCCTGCTCGGCTGCACAGGGATGTTTGGGAAACCGTCCCATAGGAATGCACATTACCAAACCGCGGCGGCACCCTGGCTTGGGAGCCTAGATAATAATCTCTGCCCTCTCTATTCATTCCCTTCCACTGACTATAATTTCAAAGTGGCTGGAGGACGATCACAATGGACATTCTGGAAATGTATGGACATTCTGGAAATGTATGAACACTCTGTAAGTGTATGAACACTCTGTAAGTGTATGAACACTCTGTAAGTGTATGAACACTCTGTAAGTGTATGAACACTCTGTAAGTGTATGGACACTCTGTAAGTGTATGAACACTCTGTAAGTGTATGAACACTATGTAAGTGTATGAACACTCTGTAAGTGTATGGACACTCTGTAAGTGTATGAACACTCTGTAAGTGTATGAACACTATGTATAAACACTCTGTAAGTGTATGAACACTCTGTAAGTGTATGAACACTCTGTAAGTGTATGAACACTCTGTAAGTGTATGAACACTCTGTAAGTGTATGAACACTCTGTAAGTGTATGGACACTCTGTAAGTGTATGAACACTCTGTAAGTGTATGAACATTCTGTAAGTGTATGAACACTCTGTAAGTGTATGAACACTCTGTAAGTGTATGAATACTCTGTAAGTGTATGGACACTCTGTAAGTGTATGGACACTCTGTAAGTGTATGAACACTCTGTAAGTGTATGAACACTCTGTAAGTGTATGGACATTGCTTTTCAGGAAGACCAACTCTGCTTAGCCAGGCGGATTCTTGAGGACGCTGCTTTTGACTGGTCCCAAGCCGAAACCAGGGTTCCTGATATGCGCCGCCTGAATGTGACGTCTCGTCTTTTGGAGGAGACATCTTGCTTCTTACGTCTGGCCCAGGAATCCGCCGCCCTGACTGTCCATGGAGAAGTCTGCCCAAGAGAAAGACTGTTTCCTCCGCTGCCTTCCCTCGATGAGAACAACTACCTTGATCTGGCGTATCACCGTGTGCAAAAAATGTTGGGCTTCCTTCTAAACAGCAGTACACCTCTAGCGAGTCTGTCTACCTGTGCCGTGAACAAAGTGATCGCCTGCGACTGTGGGAACTAGCGGGGAAAGAGAACGGCGAATTGATTTATCACGTGCTTTCCGTGTATGCAAGATTAAATTGCGATGATGGTGATTATGGCGTTTGCACTGGTGGAGGTGGTAGTTGCATTGGTAATGAGATGGCGATGGAATAGATCGCAGTGGTGGTTGTAGATGTGGTGTTGATGCTTGCGGTAATGTAGGTTTTTTCATGCCTAAGAAATCATTCGCTATCAGTATCACGTTATCATTGATAATGAATCTTCCGCCGGGACAAGAGCGAGAAAAACTGATGTTAGCTCTGACATCCAAGTCAAGAGAAAAGGGTGAATTACTGGCTTTATATAACGATTTATCATTTGTGTCTTGACCTCACATCGCTTTACACTTTATCCACAGACCAGTAGGCCACTTGGTGAAACAATTCGCAGTATCTGCATTGTCGTGTAAATCGTTTTCATTTTTCTGTTATTCGTGATGGCAACAAAGGCCACAATTCCTAAGGTAGTTATCTTTTTTCTATGACTAAGATAGACAGTCGAGATGCATGGATTTCGAAACAGCAGTCTATTATGGCGGCTACCCCGACAGGTACAACACTGTTAGTTTGAGTATTTTTCAGTTTTGCAGAAAAACACAACAAATCAGTTGAAGTCAAGGCAAGAGAGATGGTGGACAGTCAGTTTGTTTGAAGGTTAATTTTTGTTTTGGCGGAATCACTCAGCTGATTGTTTTTATTCTCGATCCTCCAACTGCAGTAGTCGTTTGGTGTGACTGTGTCTGGTCACTCACATGGGAATAAAACTGCTTGACTCAAAAAGATGTTGACTTTGTAGTTCATTTTCCAAGCATAGTAAAAATGTGGATGAAACTCGATGTGAAATATGGCAATGAAACGAAATATCAATAACAATTCTGAAGACCAAGGCGACACGCCATTAGCTTGTAAAGAGCACGTTTTCAGACAGGCACACTCTCGACATTGACAGTTCCCCCCACCCTTGTCTTCCAAGTATAAGTATTTAATGCTCATCGTTTCAGTTGATGTGTTGTTTGAATGAAAAGTGTCCAAACCTAAGAGCCTGGCCTGCTCTCACATTCCGCATGCACTAGGTAAGCGTTGCTCACTGGTTACCTTGATATGTTGTTTGCCTGTCTCTGTGCTGCCCTGGTTGCTACTTTAGCTGCTTGGGGCCACTACTAAGACGAGCTTCCCAAGACCATGCGTATGCAATTCAAAGCAATCAAGGCAATTCAAAGCAATCCAAGGCATTCCAAGGGAATCCAAGGCAAGGCAATCCAAAGCAATTCCATACAATCCAATGCAATCCAAAGCAATCCAATACAATCCAAAGCAACCCAAGGCAATCCAAAGTAATTCACACAAGGGTTCTACAAAGTGAATCACGCAGTGCTGCAAGGAAGTTCCCTGTTGCGAAGAAAGGTGGATGCAGGGGTGCCTTTAACTGACTCCGCGCAGCGCAGTGTCGTCCTTGCCTTTAACAGCTGCTCACTGGTGAGCGCAGGATTTCTGCAAGTCAGCGGCGGACACGTGAACTGCTCCTTCCCCGCCACTGGGAATGGGCCTGCCCTCTGCACAGAGAGAAATATCACAGAATGACGCTGGCGGAGCGAGAGTGAAAGGCAGACAGAGGAACAAGACAGACAGACAGACAGACAGACAGACAGACAGACAGACAGACAGACAGACAGACAGACAGACAGACAGACAGACAGACATCAGGCAGGCAGGCACGCACGCACGCACGCACTCACGCACTCACGCAGGCCGGCAGACAGACACACACACACACACACACACACACACACACACACACACGCACACACACAGACAAACAGACAAACAGACAGACAGACAGACACATGCACACAGACAGACAGACACACAAGCAGACACACAGACACACAAGCAGACACACAGAGATGGAGAGAGGGAGACAGAGAGATACAGAGAGACAGACACGGAGAGAAAGTCAGAAGGAGAGAGACACCGAGAGAGAGAGAGAGAGAGAGAGAGAGAGAGAGACAGACAGACAGACAGACAGACAGAGAGAGAGAGAAAGTTAGAGAGAGAGATAGAGAGAGAGAGGAAGAGAGAGACAGAGAGAGAGAAAAACATAGAGACAGAGAGACAGAGACAGAGACAGAGACAGAGACAGAGACAGAGACAGAGACAGAGAGACAGAGACAGAGACAGAGAGAGAGCGAGAGAGAGAGAGAGAGAGAGAGAGAGAGAGAGAGAGAGAGAACGAATGTTTTTTTTGGTTAGACCACCGACCCATCAGAACTTAATCACAAAAATAGGCCTCGTCGGCACAGCAATATTAACTGCATCTTTTTTCTCTTAAAAGCATGATATAAGTACATAGCTATCTGTCGTACAGCTTTAGTCTCCTGGACTGGCAGAAGTGTTTGGACATCAACAGTTGCTACATTCCTCCAGTCACTGATAAACCTTTGCCTTCAATCCTTATATTTTGGATATTCCATCAGAAAATGAAATTAGTCTCCTTTGCTACGTAACAAGCCAGACACAAAAAGGCATTATCGTTTTCACTTATCTGAATCTTTGGACGAAATAATTCCCAAAACCTGTGCGGAAGCGAATGTATACATCACGGAATACTTTCTTGTCCAACACATGCAGGTAATTTTCTCTCAACCAGGTGGATTTCAACAATCGATATCATGCATACCTGTTACTTCTCTGGAGAGAATCAGATCACATACAGCAGTGTTCAAGCATGAGTCGATTCTTCAGCTCTTGAACAAACTCATTTTATCTCTGTACATTCTGGGTTTTCCACATGTCCCCAAAACCATATATGCACAACAGTCTCTTAATGATGTATGCCAAATGTTCACTTTTGTCAGAAAGTAGCAACATCTTGTACGCTTTCAGTGGATATCTGATAGGTTCCATTTTCTACAGTCTCAACCATTACTGAATAGCTCACACAGTATCATTTATTTACAATGGGTGTCTGCTGGTTTCACCATATACAATTAGGTTTGAAGCTTGAGGAGCCCCATTAAGTAATCTTTTTAGGGTTTATAATAATAATAATTTATTATATTTATAATGCGCCTTATCCAGTGGTTCTAAGCGCCCAGAGAGAGAGAGAGAGAGAGAGAGAGAGAGAGAGAGAGAGAGGGAGAGAGAGAGGGACATAGAGAGAGAGACAGACAGACACACAGACAGACAGACAGTCAGACAGACAGACAGACAGACAGACAGACACACAGACACACAGACACACAGACAGACAGACAGACAGACAGACAGATAGACAGACAGGCAGACAGACAAATACAGACTGAGAAACAGCGACAGAGACAGAGAGAAAGACAGAGGCAGAGATAGAGAGACAGAGATAGAGAGACAGAGACAGCTAGTTACAGAGAAGAGAGAAGAGCGATAAGGGAAAGTAGCTCTTCCCTCTTGCATAAGTACACGGTCAGCCCCTCAGCCTCTACTCGCTTGTTGGAAGCATGTCTTTAGACAGGCGGAGATGGGCGAGCATGCTGTAGGGTTGGACGTTGTGCGAGGCGCAGTGCCGTGGTTCTCTCCCTGTGACGGAGAAATCTTGGTTTATTTAAAAGTGAAAAGTAGGAGAGAGAGAGAGAGAGAGAGAGAGAGAGAGAGAGAGATGCACACGCAAAAGCTACGTCAACACGCTTCTTAAAAAGACACAATGCACGCTCTCAGTTGTCTGCACAACAGGTGAGGAGGATAGATGAGCTCTATGACTAAGCAGGTACGAGTACATGTGCGATAGAGGGCCATTGAGCAGCCAATTCACAGTTGTTGGTTGAAATATACACAACTCAATACTCTATTTCCCCAGTCATTTGTCGTCCACTATTGGTGAAGATAGGCATCTGTTCTTTTCTCCAACTCACAAGGAAGCTCGCACTCAAGCACGGGTGCACACGGGTCCATCACACGCCTCCATTCGTGATGATTAATGAAAGAAACATTATGTGAGTGTGTCTGCGTGCGTGTGTGCGTGGGTATATCCGTGAGTGTATGTGCATATGTGTGTGTGTGTGTTTCTCTCCATTTGTGTGCCTGCCTACTTGCCTGCCTGCCTACCTGTCTGTTAAAACACACACCACCCCCAATGAGCCCGAGAATACGGGGTTTTCCTTGTGGACTTATCCCCACGGACGTGTGATTCACATTTCCCAGAAGAATTCACCATTTACTCATGGAGGTGCGACTGTCCAACCGTGCACGTGTGTTTTCCTCAGTCCAGGACCAGGGATGGGCAAGCAAGGCAAGAAGACAAGAGTGGGCGCGTGTGTTAGGCAAGAGGCTCACCTCGATGGCTAGTCGAGGGCGAGCGAGACGCACCTACGGCTAATGAGCGAGAAACAGGCAACGCCTAGCCCTCGAGATACTACGCCTAACAAACGCGCCCAATGAAGAACAGCCTGAGAACAAAGTTTGGAATTGCATAGTATAGTTCATGGCGGCTTGAGACGTAAACATGAGCGATAAACCGTTAGATAAGACCCCCATTTTCCTTTTTATATAGAGGATAGCAGTAAAAATGCTCAAAATCAACCATCATAACTTCTCAAAGTATGTACATTTTATTGAATTTATATTGAACGTTCTCTACTTTTAACCTATATTTGTTTGAGCAGTCATCTAACACTAAGTTACTCCAATACTTAGGCACTTTCCAGATCATTTTATTCATTACAAAGTGCATTGACTTCTCAAGAAAATGGTACTTAGATGATAATTACATGTATATGTACAGTAGTAATTGATAATTTATGTGTGTTTGAACAAATGTGTTCAGAAAACCTACTCTTTTGAGAGAACGGCCATTTAAGCGTAAAGATTAATAATCTGTTGGCGAACAACAGCTTACAGAAGATGTTAATTTCATTTCCATGTGGAGGAAGAGGAATTGCCCTAACTGTCAATGACAATGCACTGTCTCCCGTTTACAGTAACACCACACGAAAAGCATTTGTTTGCGTGCTGACAGAATCAGGATGACAAAGGTTGGCGGCCGTTACGCAACCAAACTGACATCTTTTCATTTATAAGAAGATTTACATTATATCCTAACACACTTTAAAACATCGGCAAAATCAAAACGTGAAACCAACAAACTACATGCAGTAGTAGTTCGGATCTTTCAGTCGAATGAAGTCTCGACATGGCTAAATGGATTTCCATGGGTGCAAATCCTGCTTACATGATACGTTTTTCCTTTCGCCGACGCCCAACAGTCTTGTATCTCCCTCATGGCGTTTCCCACACGTGCCGCGTGTACTCCTGTGTTGCGGTAGGAACTGTTTTTCCTAAGAAGTACCTTCGAAATCCCCAATTTACTGATAGTTCACATTTAAACGATGATGAAAGATCATCTGCACAAGATCTCAAAACAATTTTCATGACTTTTTGTGACAACTCTTTATCTGGGCCACACTTTGTTTACAATAATTTCCAGCACATGTCCTAGATAATGATGTCTGAGGAATGTAAGAACGGAAATTAAAAGTAGCGGAGGGCATACATAGAAAATATAAGCTCAAACAAGTGGTAACCATAATGATTCAGGCAATTATGATTTCTTTGAAATTGAGCGTCATATTTCTGTGTGTGTTTTTTCCCCAGATATTTCTTTTCCCCCATCATTTCAGGGTTTAGAGCCTTATACAACTTTGACAGCGATTCTTTGTGAGTCGTAGCAAAGCTTCAAGCTTTCCACCAGTTTTGAGTACAGTTTGTATGGCTTCAACCACATTACGTGACTCCGTAGGAACCTACGATTCAAGGTCTAAACACACACACTCGCACGCTCGCAGACGCACACGCACACGCGCGCGTGCGCGTGCACACACATACAATCACGCATACGCAAAACTGGCATTTACAAATATAGACATACACGCATGCACACAATTTACTTATGACCGATAATTTAATACAGATTTAGAAGTGAAATGTCGACAAATCCCTCCTTAGCATCTTCAAGCCGCAGAGTTAGATGCGTTGATATTCATTTTATTATTTAGCATGCAGACATCAGCTAATATCACATGTTGCTAAAAAAATACAAATGTATCATGAAGATATAAGATATAATTGGAACACCCGTGGAGTATTTCAGCCTGATCCACCAAAAACCGAGTGAGAAAGAAGACATAATTATATCGTCATGAGAAATGCAGGTCACCCCTCTACAGAGAAATGCAGACTCATCCCTCACAACAAGATATTCCGTCCTCCGAAATAACAAACAAGCAGATAGTGTTGCTCTTTTGTCCCTACTACCATGAATATTTAAACAGCAACTATTCTAGGACTGTACAATGATCTTTACCTATGGCAATGCAACCACGTACCTATGTTTACTTAATATCACCTTTTGTTTGGAACTTTTATTCTTGCATTGGGAAGCTTCTGTTGTACATAGCCAATACATAATGCCAGTGACATGTGACCCTTAATTTCCATCTTTTGAATAAATAAAATATATGTTAGTTTATGCTCTACTGTGCTTTGCGGAGCTACGCTGTGTTGTGCTGTACTTTGCTATGTCGTGTTCTGTAATGTAAACCAATTGTTTTAAAATCTGTGTATATGATTTATCACTTTCATCTACATACTGTTGACTTAGTTGGTTACTGAAATAGACAATTACTTTGACGAATTACAGCTTTTGAGACATGGATGCGAATTCTATTCTACATACTATTCTATCCGTGCCCTTTCTCTGATGTTATGTGCGGCGATCATGGTGGGGTTCAACAGTTATGTTCACTGAAGACCTCATATACAGGAAAAGTACTTTGTCTGTTCATCACCAGCGGGAAACACGTATTCTAGCTGTCCGCTTTAGTTGTGTCCTTGACGCCAGAGCTTCCACAATTGCATGAAGCAACAGTGACACTGCTAAGTGTCCACTTAGAGCTATCAATCCAAGAATATGTATGTGGAGTTTTTCTCACATAAATTCCTTGCCTGGACTTTTCTGTCAAATTTTCAACGATCGCTAAAGATGTAAAGCACGTGTAACGAAATCAATTCAGCAGAGTTTGCGATGTTGTAGAGGTGTAGCGATATGGGCTGAATGGTATGAGCTATCGGTCCCCAGATAGGAACTACTCTAGCTAATCTGAAAATTGATAACAAAGCTGAAACCATGAGGAGTGTGGTTAAATAGTGTGTGTTGTGTTTGTGCGTGCCTCTGTGTGTGTGTGTGTGTGTGTGTGTGTGTGTGTGTGTGTGTGTGTGTGTGTGTTGTGTTTGTGCGTGCCTCTGTGTGTGTGTGTGTGTGTGTGTGTGTGTGTGTGTGTGCGCGAATGAGAGAGGGAGAGAGAGAGAGAGAGAGAGAGAGAGAGAGAGAGAGAGAAGAGAAGAGAGAGAGAGAGAGAGAGAGAAGAGAAGAGAAGAGAGAGAGAGAGAGAGAGAGAGGGAGGAATATAAAATATTGTTTCTGACTGTTGATACTGGTGAAGTTCAATGCAGACTGTTATTTCAGATAACTCTTAACTGTGCTATACGAGTCATTGAGGTATCAGTAGGCTTACTGAAAAGCAAAACTGTTTACTGTAGAACGTGTGTTGTAAAAAATGAAATCAACCAAACATCTGTTGGGTTTTTTTTTCCATCCGTAGTGGTGAACTGTCAATAGTTTTTCAATGAAAAGACACTGACCACAGTATCGTCACACTGAGAGTTTCCACTTCAGAGGTGTGATAGCTTCACGCTGGGAGTGGCTGGAAAACAAAGCGATAACTGAGCAATGTTGACTCCACATGTTATGGCCGTCGTCGTATCGGTGTGTGGCGGGCCTCCATCACTTAATCCGGGCAACTCAGAATCAGAGCGTCACTTCAGACTGAAGTCTGGATAAAAGTCGCTTCCCAGATTTTCAGCCACAAATCTTTTCCGCGTTGCCGAAGTCTTGTTTTTGGTAGTCAATGGACAGCAACGCTATTAACATTGCCCGGTTTTCTGGTTTATTCTTCATGAATCCAGCTGACATACTTTGACAATATCATCATCATCATCATCAGCAGCAGCAGCAGCAGCAGCTGCTGCATCAGCATCATCATCATCATGAATCAAAAAGCATCAATGGATTTTAGAATTAAATGACAGCTTTACCCCCACAAAATTATATGTACAGCTTCTAAAAAAAAGATTTGAATCATCATCGTCATCGTCATCATCATCATCATCATCATCATCATCATCATCATCATCATCATCATCATCATCATCATCATCATCATCATCATCATCAGCATCATCATTATCATCAGCATCATCATCATCATCATCAGCAGCAGCAGCAGCAGCAGCATCCCCATGAAAATCAAGCCATTGAAGAACTGGTGTGTGTCCCGTTCTTCCTTAACGTGATTCTAGCAATTATGTACATTAATGGACACTTTTTTAATAAATAACTTTATTCAATAAACGAAAAAAAGAAACAAAAGAGAAAACAAAGCCCATTTTGACTTTTCACAGTAAACTAAGTTTCTTTAACAAAAGTTTAACGCAGTCATAACCGTCAAAAGAGAGGCTTCACCCAATGTGGAATTTCGGAATTAAATCTTACCGTATATTTCACTCTCAAATGTTCTTGACTCGATAACTTCTGCATGCACAGAACCTAACAAGGGACTGTCAGTTTCACAACTTAGTAGTGACTCGTCACTTGAAATTATAAATACAAACCAGATTTCTTGCTCGGAAAACCTTAATGGAAACAATTATCTACGTATTCCCTTGAAGTATAAACAAGGAAGACCAGTTTTACCGGCAGGCCAATGATATCCTTCATAATGCAATGAAGGGATACGACAATGTATTCTTGCTGAACTTGTCGTTTGTGAGCACTTACATACTGTACGTGTACACAAAAAGCCGCATTCTGTTTATATATATTACCCTCACTCTTACTATTAAAAACCGGTTTGAAAGCAAATTGTATATGCGGAACGTTGGCGTAGATGAATTTTAAAACGTGATGTACAGCAGCAGTGAAGATCACGTTTTATTTTCTTTTAAAAAATCTCCTTCTCAAATGCACAACCTTTGATCACGACATTGGTCTTTTTTTAACTACTATCTCTAACTTAAGTCAAACCGATGAGCATTTTTCATGCGTCTAGAAAAAATAGTATACTTCCACTTGACACAACTGTGAACAGTCATTTTATGAGAACAAGTTGCCAATGATGTGGTCTTCCTGGCGTGAGAAAATAAAATACGAATAGGAAGAATCTGAATAGCGTTTGCTCACGAAGTTGCCGTGCTGCACTAAATGTGCACGTTGTTCCACACAATTGCATTGAAACTCTCGACAACAGATATAATTCTTCCCTTTTTATCATATGTGCTACTCCATTCTAAATTACCAATGATGCCATTGACAGTTTTAAAATTCAATACTAAATTTCTAACAGTACTTGCTTTATACGTGAGCCCACAGTTTTCCCCAGAAAGTAACAACGAGAAAACTAGAGAGCAGACTTAAAGTGAGTTTTAAAAACACTATAAGTTCATCGTAATCCCATTTAAAAGTGACCGTACAGAAATACTTTGGTCGACAAGATTGAAATAATGCCCCCCATGTCAAATGTCTTTTTAATAATCTTGCAGTCAACCAAACACTGGATGAAAATCAAGATGTAATATTTGTATGGAAAATATTTACGCAGTACTCTACCCTTGACACAGTTGACAGACATTTTCCAATGGGAACTCCGATCAGGAGTGGATTCATGTGTGGAATAATCGCTACGTCCTCTTCGTCTTGATTTTCTTTCACGCACTACCGGTGCTTCCAAAAGTCTCGCCATGCAGGAAATTTCCAACTCTGGGGTTTGTTCTTTTTCCGATATTGTCGTGGAATGTGGGTTTCTTAATTGTGGAAACACCTCCTTTTCCTGCCTTACTCTATCACTCCAGGTACAGCAACCTCAATCCTCATCCCTTTCTTCTTTCCCTTCCTCGCTGCCTATAAGCGGAAGTGCGAGTCGTAAATCATGTGAGAGAGAATACTCGTGCTATAACTCTGTCTTCCGTACACCTGAGCAGTCACGCAAACGTGCCGTTATCGACATACTCTGGGCTTCCTGGTTGAAGTGGATAAACCGTCACAATGAATTGTACCTTGATACACATGTATGTTTGCCTGCCATTCCGAGTGATACCCTGATTTGAGGCGACATGGTTATTTAGTTGACTTCTCTCCGACCATAGTGTCCGTGAGTCAATGTGTCGATGCGTACTCACGAATGAAACCCAGTCATTGCTCGGGAATGCTAGCGGGCAAACATGCACGCGCCACAGAAGAACTTGACGAAAGAAATAACTAATTCCGAGTGATGAATAAAACCAAAGGAATTGTGAAGCCATTGTAAATTTGGAGAGAAAAAAACTTGTTGCAAGTCCGGATAAAACTATCTTTTAAAAAACCAGTCATCTTGTAAATTTGTGCGCAAAAATGCATATAAAACTAGCAGTAGTAAAATGGAATTATCTGGAGATTTTACGGTCGAAACTGAAAACATATATAACTAGTTTGCCACAAAATGTTTATATGTGCAAAAACAGTGGGTATGAGACAACGCAGAATGCTTCAAAGAAAATGAGCTTTCTTCTCCCAGCTGTAGTTTGGATCGATTCTATTGACTATTATTTAAAAAACTAGGCACTCAGATTTACTGAAAAACGGTATTGTCGTTTTCTCAACAAGTGTTAAAATTAACATGAAGGTTCGAGACGAGTTACATCATCAAGGAATCATGCATCGACATTTTCAAGATCTGCTCTGAAGGAAAATACAATAGAATATCCACAATTGTATGCAGCTATCTTGGCTGTTCTTTCTTATTTGGTTCTATATTCGTGCACGCATGAGCGCGAGTGTGCATAAATTTCTGTTTTTTTTCGCATTTAACAAGATAATCGCTTTCACAAGAAAATTGTCGTCGCAGTAACACAAACATTCATGTCATAAGATGGTTTGGCTAATAATCGTATTCATTCCTTTATTGATGTCGAAAAAAGGTAAATGGTATCACGCATACAAAATACTCTAGTCGTAGCACAATATAGTACATGTAACCAAGAGGTAAATGTTATAATAATCGCTGTTGATTATTCTCCAAACATATACTGCATGCTTTTAATAATTATTTTAGAAGTGATGTATTACTAAACGTGTTTAAGTAGATGATTGTGTAAAAACAAATTTCTTCTCGTGTATATCTTACATAATCAATAACTTCAATAATGAATTCAATGATTATGCAAGGCTTACTAAAGGAAAATTCGTTACCAATCCTGCCACCACATTTGGGTCATCTAGTCATTTTTGTGTTTAAATGGTAAGACCAGTGGCTTTGTTGTATCCATACGGGAGCTTGTTCCCTGTAAAGTTCTATAATATCAAATCCAAACACGTTTTGTAACTTTTAAACATCACTCTATCTTGCCAATCTACAGGAAGGAGGTTGAGTGCAAAACCTTTCGGGTTGCCCTGACGCCTTAAACGCATTCCGAGTTACTCAGTCGTTTAATAGAATCTAGAATTCCTTATAAAGATGCTTTTAGTTAGATACGGACGAAATAATCCAGCAATTGCATTATCATTCGTCATTCTGTGAAACATTTTTTTTCACGCCATGGCAGTTTCAGATTAGTAATATCCACGTTTGCAAAAGAATATTTGGAATCTACTTCGTCGATCCAAACAGACAATGGAAGATACACGTGTAAGAGCATGCATGTATATTTTTCAAATGTCGAAATACTTAATGAATGTATATGTTGGCGCAAACAAACAAATGGTCATGTTCCGCTACAGCGCGCTTTGTGTTCGATATAATGTTGAAAGTACGGAGCAATTTGATATCTAAATAGCTCTCATTACTGGACTTAACAGTATGTTGAGGAACTTCTCAATGTTTGGCAGATTTCGAAAAATACCCGAACATCAGGTTGTTTCTACAGAATAGACACTTTTTTTTAGGTCACTGCTACGGCAACAGTTAGCATACACGCACTTTCGAAGGAAAGCAATGAACGCGTTTCTGAACTCAACAAGTATATTCAGGTTTAACGTACGACCAAATCACTTGATGCCCCCCTCATCAGCTGGAACTTCTGCCTGCTGAGCTTTCGTGGCCTGCTCCAGTCCTCCAGGCTAATTTTGCCAGCACGGCTTATCAGCAATGATCAGAGGGCGCTTAGATGGAGGGAGAATAAGTAACGTCTGCATGTTTGAAGGATGACTAAGAGGAGGGTTAAGGAAACAGAGACTGAGATAAGTTACAAGCTTCGCTGTTTGTCAGACGGAGGATGAGCTGCGTCCAAAACAGTTTATCCTTTATTGCATCAGGGCTTCATACACGTCCAGCAACCCTTGTGGTCATTTTTCGCATCGCTTGATGTAATAGTGACTCATCACTCGATCTTGGCGCTACATTATAGTGTTGAAATGTTATGTGGAAGCACAATTTCTCAATGTCATCTTTTGTATGAAATATTGTATATACGCTGTTGAACAGTAAAATGTTGCACATTTAGAAGCATTTTACATTATATGCATGACTCTGAGGTTCGATGATTCTTGCAGAGGCCTTGAGAATCAGAGGTTTCGTTTAGTAGGAAACCTGTCAGTACTCCCATCGTCAATCCATAGCAAGCGTAGGGTCTCCTATCGAGACTTCCTCTCGTCGCCATATCACGTGCGGTCAAATCGCTCCATTGAGTGGAGTTCTCACGATAAGCTGGTGAGTGATCACCTATGACACCACTACAATAGCGCAATCTCGAATGAAGTAGTTCTATCTATGCTAGGCGTGAATAGAATACACTGACGCTGTACGCTTTCTATGCTTGGGATAGAGTTACATTCCCATATGTTGCATCCAATAGAAATATTGGGCGGATGTCTTTTCGGAAGGAAGTGCTGTAATCATCCTTCGAGTGTTGAGGTATCTCTTTGAAGTTCTGAAACTAAAACCACGACCTCATTTCGCCATTCCCTTCGTTATTGGGTCTTTCAGGTAATTCTGAGGATGGACTGACACTATGACGCCTAATACATTTTTGGAGCGAAATTGTACCTGGATGGTCCTTTTCTATTTTTGCCACCCAATGATTAATGAGATTCACACTGGTCATAGCGTTTCGAAAGATATGCACAATGAAACGTGTTCTTACTCGTCTTCGAAAATTCCCAAATGAAGAGATACATTTCTTATATAAACCACACGGTTTTACTTCTCATTCAAACACCTGTCCTCTCTGAAACGAATCTTGTCGGAAAGATGATGGGTAGGGTTGTACATTTATTTGATCGGTAATCATCATGATACGTGTATGCCTTATTTTGTGCAGAACTGCCAGTGTTAATGGGTGAGAAAATCTGAATGCTGTATGTTGGAGAATGTAGTCCCCGTTAATGGCTAGTCCACACCATTTATTTGTTTTCGAACTTGTGATTTAGCTGTCAAATTTGCTCGACGATGAACTGTGTTATTTACCTAAGGGTTTCATGGGTATGCTCTTCCTCCGTAGTCTTCTACCAAGCTGTACTTGGTAATACTCAACTTCAATATCATTTCACATCTTGTCTACAAACGTCACTTTTTCTTTCTTCACTTATGCTAAGATTATATATTTAAAAATAATTTTTAAGTTTGTTTCAAGTGAGTATGTTTCCTAACGCGAGATTAGTTACACGTTGTTGTTGTTGTTACTGCTCTTGCTGTTGCTGTTTTGTTTTGTCGTCATTATTATCATTGTCGTCATCGTCTTCGACGTCGTCGTTGTTGTTGGATTGTTATGCTAATTTCCCTAAGACAGCATAACGTTTGTAACATGTTGGGCGTTTTACAACTAATCACAGTAGTTCCTAAGTTATATTCTCTGTCTCTGTCTCTCTCTCTCTGTAGTTCTCTCTCTGTCACTCTCTCTTTGTAGTTCTCTCTCTCTCTCTCTCTCTCTCTCTCTCTCTCTCTCTGTTTCTCTCTTTCCTTTGTCTTACATATAAAATCATTCATAGGAAAGTTTTTGTTCAGAAGACCAGTGTCACATCTCTTTTCACAGATGCATATGTAAATTTAATCTGTTGTGCGTGAATCAATATGTAAATCTATAAGAGATGTGTCGTGTTGATTATCTTTGCTAATTTTAGAACATACCGGTAACGGTTCAACTTTATAAAAAGTTGTTGTAATTGTTGTTGTAGCAGCAGCAGCAGCGGCAGTAGTAGTAGTAGTAGTAGTAGTAGTAGTAGTAGTAGTAGTAGTAGTAGTAGTAGTGGTAGTAGTAGTTTTAGTAGTGGCAGCAGCAGCAGTAATATTGGTGGTGGCAGCAGCGTCAGTAGTAATAGTAGTAGTAGTAGTAGTAGTAGTAGTAGTAGTAGTAGTAGTAGTAGTAGTAGCAGCAGCAGCAGCAGCAGCAGCAGCAGTAGTAGTAGTAGTAGTAGTAGTAGTAGTAGGAGTGGTAGCAGTGGTAGTGGTGGTGGTGGTGGTGGTGGTGGTAGTAGTGGTGGTGGTGGTGGTGGTGGTGGTGGTAGTGGTAGCAGAAGCAGTAACTTATTCAACATTTTGTGTTCGTCAAGTTGCCGTGCAGTTTTTTTTTAAACCTTGCAGTTCATTTTACGGTGATATTTTACCATAGTACTTTTCACTTGACTTGCTTGCTATGACTGAAACTTTTTGGTTTACATTGCAGGTCAATCGCATCACTGGGTCATGTTCCTCTTGGTCATTGGTCAAGGACTCCACCGCTGCATCACTCACCCCACGCCCCAAAGTCCTTGCTGGACACTTCGAAATGACTCTTGTGCAAACACATTGAGCAGCTGTTACGCAGCGGGCCTCCTGAAGAATAACCTTCGCAGACTAAACGCATCTATGGTGAGTATGAAACATAATGAACACTTGCTGCCATATTCTACGACAGGGATACTTGTGAAGCCATGGCCGAGTGGCCTCTGGTAACCCCAAATGACTCAACCCCCAATCGGATGTTTGAGTTTATGCCAAAGGGGACGGTTTCTGGAAAGAGAAGAGTGATATGAGGTGCTCTCATTCAAAGATTTAAAATGTACCACCTTAATTAAATCATTCAAAGTTAGCACGAACACGTATCATAATGCAGAGAATTGAGGTCTGTTGGAGGGAATAACATAAGGCGTATTATGATTGGTCTATATGTAGGATTAAATGCTACTCGAGAAGGAAACATTTGGCGTGTATGTAATGACATGTGGTGTGTACATGCAGCTATGTGTAGATTTTGTATGCAACTAAATACATCAAAGGAATTTTGATTTATATCTTCATAGAATATATAACTCATTATCATAAATCCTTGAGTGAAAATTGATATTTCCCCCGTTTGTAACCTGATATCGAATATCCGGTCTGACTACACACACTTACAAAATGTATTTAGATGGCGTATGCCGGCCTATAATACGAATTATTAGCTTAACTAGCATGATCAAAATGTTTTTTGTATCATGTGACCGCTTAAAATCGAGATTTCGATCTGAACTGACAAGTAAAAGAAGTATGATCGTAGTTTACATATAGCTAGACCAATCTGGATTTAAGACATATCTCAGCCGTGTATTTTGATGAATGGGAAACATTGTGTGATGCCTTGCTACTTTTCAGTTCAGGCGGGTAAATTCGAAGTGTTTGCTCCGTTACTCTAATTCTATCCCATTGTATATGACAAAACTAAAATTAATGAAGAGAGGAAGAATACGAAAAAAGAGAAATACGTATACAATAATTCTAGTTTGAAGTCAACTCGTACTATTAAATTAAGCTTTTCTGTAGAAACTTGTGTTGGGAAGGGAACCTTAACAATTTTTGTTCTCCTCGGGTGTAAGTAGTGGAACAACATTTCCTGTTGCATGTCTGATAAATGTTATGTCACCTAGAATGAAAATACTAATTTCAATAGGCTCGGGACGGAATTTTTATTTTAGCCCGCTGGGTTACTAAAATCATACATCTTATCTCAGCTGATTCAGATATGATTTTCAATGACTATGCTAAGATGGGACAATTACATCATGGGGTTCAAACTGGAACTCCAGTTCTTGCCCGCTGCAAGCATTCTGAGAACTGATTCCTGATTTCAGCCGGTTTAAATGGGAAATCTGATTCTAGCCATGTAGATACCAAATCCAGCCAGATTCCCGTCTCCGCCACGACACACACATAAATGAGTAAACTCACGTCAACCGCGAAGAATCCTTCTTTAGGGGCTAACCGCTGGCAACATGGATGTGGATCCTCACTATCCATGTGAGAGTTTTTGCTCTATAAGTTACACATGCAGTATTGAAGAGAGAATTTAGTCCACATGTTAGAGTGCTTGTTCTCAGACGCATACGACATGCTGTTGCGATGGTCAAAGCTGTGTGGACTCCAATGTTGCAACAAGGGCAAGGTGTTTTAGTAGCATTGTAAATCCCCGCCCAGAAGTAAAAGTCTGTGAGGAATTAGATAACGTTATGTAGTGTCATTAACCCTTGTAAGCGGCCGAGGGCCAAAATGTGTTGGAATCCTCACACGGTAGTGAAGATGGTGCTGGTACCTGATTGTGCCATACTATCCCTCTGACTTCGTGTTTATCGCCAAATGCCAGCAAAGGAGCGATCAGTAGGCTCAGTGATCAGGGGGAAAAGTGTAAGTTGGTTTTGAGACCAACATATGGGTAATACGTCGATGTATAAGAACTACACCTTCACTTCTACACGTGCAGTAAACAGGTAATAAAATGCAGAGCACACAGAGGATATTGCAGCAGACACATCCAAAGGAGACCCAAGGGAATCCTAGCAGCGTACATGGAAGTTTTATGATGTTACGTTGATTGGAGCGCATTTAAAACTGCTGTGCCGGCACCCCGTTACATTGAGAACGCTCAGCTGTCCACCTCAGCCACGGTTTCCAAAACAATTTCTGCAAAGACTTTCAGTCTCGGCGTAAAGGTGTATCTCCGAACCCTTCTTCATATTTTTACTTGGGACTTGATATTCTCTTTTGCGTTTTCATGTGCCTGTGCGGAAATAATGTTAACTTTTTTTCGATCTGTTTGCGTGCGTGTATGTGTGCGTGTGTGTGTGTGTGTGTGTGTGTGTGTGTGTGTGTGAGTGTGTGTGTGTGTGCGTGTGTGTGTGTGTGTGTGAGTGTGTGTGTTTGTGTGTGTGTGTGTGTGTTTGTGTTTGTGTGACTGTGTGTGTGTGTTTAGTGTGTAGTGTGTGTGTATGTTTGTGTGTGTGTGTGTGTGTTTGTGTGTAGTGTGTGTGCGCGCGTGTGTGCGTGAGTGCGTGTTTGTGTGTGTGTGTGTGTGTGTTTAGTGTGTAGTGTGTGTGTGTGTGCGTGTGTGCGTGTTAGTGTGTGTGCGTGTGTGTGTGTGTGTGAGTGTGTGTGTGTTGAGTGTGTAGCGTGTGTGTATGTGTGTGTGTGTGTGTGGTGTGTGTGCGTGTATGTGTGTGTGCGTGTGTATGCGTGTGTGAGCGTGTGTGTGTGCGTGTGTGTGCGTGTGTGTGCGCGTGTGTGCGTGTGTGTGTGTGGGGGGGGTGGGTGTGTGTGTGTGTGGTTTATGTAGTCAAATGGCCATGGTTGTAAAACATTGCACTTTGTGTTGCAGGGCCCCTATCATTTCACCCCTACTCGCCATGTGGACTCCATGGGTTCGGTAAGCAAAGAAAGAGAAAACGTAACAGAGGAATATAAAGCTGAGATGAAACAACGGTAGACTGGCTGATAGTCATATAAGTAGAGAGCCAGGCACGTAGGGAAATGTCGAAGAAAATTTTCATTTAGAGGTGTGTTACGCTGAGTCAGAGAAGACTTATACTGGCTCATTAATGTTCCATCCTTAATGCATTTACGCTGTTCTGGTAAAGTGAAAAGAAACATCACACTCCTTATAATCAAGCGATCAGGCAGGCATACAAAGTAAATGGTGTATTTACCACAGTCACTATTACATTTTTTATCACAAATGAAAGACCGTTTTTTGGAATGTTTTGCTGGCTTTTATTTCATGCTTGTTGCTGTTTCAGGTGGAGATTAACAGTACCATGCTGAACAGGTCTATCCAGGGTGTCCAGTGCTTCTTGAACAACCCAGGGAATGTGAGCGTCCTGCTGCTTGCTCACATAATCCAGGAGTCCAGGACGCTGCATTGTTATGCCGGCTGCCTACCGCGCCAGGCCAGCCCTGGCTTGCCTCCCTACACCTGCCCCCCAACAAACAGTCCGCAGTTCTACATAGACATACAGCGTCCTCTGAACGACCTGTACGCTGTCGTCTCCAACTGGCTACGATCTTGCAGCTAGTCACAACGCACACGATAAGTAGAAGATGTGGAAAATGTTGCCTTAGTCTCACGTTCTTGTTAGACTACATGTAAAGAAACACTACCTCAGTGCACGTATAGAGAATGGCATTTAGACAGTATTGTCCTTATTTCTAAGTTCACTGTTACGAAAATGGGTGCTATGAAACTTCCAAACCGGTGAGCTTTTTTATGGTTATAAATACATTCTACACACACACACACACACACACACACACACACACACACACGCACACATACACACACAAACACACACACACACACACACTTACATTTGCACCCATGAACACAAGCAATCTCGCAAACATACTGAGAAACAGAGAGCACACACGAGATTGTATCATCACCAGTCTATGTTTAATGTTTAAACAATATCACCGGTGCAAAATATTTGTTATGTAACCATTACTCAATAGAAATAAGCATTAGCCATCTTCAGTGCTGTTTATGTGAATTTCCTTTTTTTTTTGTTTAGGCAAAGCAATACATTCTTCGTCGGATGTCAGTAACATTATCTGAAATCAGAGGATTTTCTTTATGTGTACGTTTAGGATAGTACCAAAACTCCATTACTTATTAAAGCACCTCCGTATTAATTATATTGTTGGTCTTGTTGAATATATATTGTTCTTCCAAAATATTGTGGACATGACATCGCTTAACGTTTAGAAAATTGAAAGCAAAGATTTTCTTTTGGGGGGTTAGATGAAATCTATTTTGCTAATACATGTGAACAAGAAATATGT
The DNA here is from genome assembly GCA_034096865.1 of Theodoxus fluviatilis. Taxonomy (NCBI): domain Eukaryota; kingdom Metazoa; phylum Mollusca; class Gastropoda; order Cycloneritida; family Neritidae; genus Theodoxus; species Theodoxus fluviatilis. Next base: position 2,874 of record JAWQFJ010002894.1, on the reverse strand, counting down.
GTAAACAAATCCAAAGATGTCTTACAGCAGAGCAGAAACATTGTTCTTGTTTGTTTGTTTGTATTTTTAAAATATGGCATTGCAAATAATATTCCGTCGACTATGTAATTGCATTTGTTCTGTTTTGACATT
>JAWQFJ010002892.1:94499-112118 GCA_034096865.1 Theodoxus fluviatilis | reverse complement strand
TGCCGGCTCATGGCTGCATACAAGAGTTAATCGCACTATGTTGTGCCATGACTGCCCTCGAAGGTTCCCAGTTTTACTCCTGGGTGGGGAGAAACAATGTGAGTTAAGCATCTTGCTCTAGGATGCAACTCAAGGAACTGCACGGGTTTGAATGCCACACCCACCAGCTGCAAGGGACTACAGGTCAAACGCTCACCTACAGACATGATGCATCACAAACATGCATCCCAAAGAGCTGTACAGCTTCATCACCACACTCACCAGCAAAGGCCAAATGCAGGTGAAGCACTCATCTAAGCTGGCAGAGCAGCAGTGGTGGAGCATGGTCACGCACCTGGTCATTGCACTGTTCGTGCTGTACTTATACTGTAAAGTATGCAACTCTGCTTCCTTCTGAAAGGGAGGGAGGGGGTTTGGGGATGAGGATGAGTGGGAGAGAGAGGGAAGGCAGAATGCTCCAACTCTCTCCTAGATTTTAGAGAATCATTGCATGAGTACATGCCCTGTGTCCTTGCAGTGCCTGAGCACAGTGAAGGACGTGGATGCCACATTTGCTGTGCTGAGCTCACTCAAGTACCTGGTGCTGCATGGTGAATGTCTCAACTACACCATCAGCCAGTACCACGACTTCATTGTCTTCACTCTGAAGAAGCAGCTCATACCAAAGTGAGCTGTCACATATACTTTCTTGTGGGGCATGCATTGTGTCTCTTTGTTGTAATCTCTAATGTATCTATATATTTTGTATCACACAGATGCTTATTTATACAACGTCTGCAGCATTTGCAATTCACAGCTGTGGCTGTGTCTTCCTGATCCTTTTTCTCTTCATCTTTTCTATGACATAATCCTTCTCTTAATCCTTCATAGGCACTATCTCCATCCCCCCTCCATAGGCACTATCTCCATCCCCCCTCCTCTTCTCTCCTACCCCCATCCACCCACCCCCACCCCACCCCCCACCCTCCTTCACTTCTTATCCTCTCTTTGCTCTCTCTCCCTCTCTCACTTTTCCTCGACTCCTTTCACCTTCCCCTACTTTTCCTCTACTCTTTCCACCTCACACACACACACACACACACACACACACATGCAGAGACACAAAAAATATAGACATACACACACTCACACACACACATAAATGCAGAGACAAAAAAACACAGACATACACACACACTCGCACACACACACACACACACACACATATGCAGAGACACACACACACACACACATACACACATGCAGAGACACTCACTCACACATACAGACACACTCACACACACACTCACACACACACTCACTGACACACTCACACACACATACACACACACAAACACACACACACACTCACACACTCACACAAACACTCACAGACACACACACACACACAAACACACACAAAACACATACACACATACACACACACCCTCACCCTGTTCCATCTCCATACCACAGTTGCACACAGGGCATTGTTGACTGGAGTGTCTTGTGACTGCAGTCTGTGGAAGCTGCTGCAGGCAGAACATTCCCACCTGGCCTGCGTGTGTGTGCCGCTACTGCTGCACGCCATCACACTGCCCTCGGGGGCTGACCTGCTCTGGCATCTCATGGAGGATGACTTCGGCAGTGAGGACTGGAAACCCCGATTCAATGCTGGTGAGTAAAATCATCACCTCTGCCAAGAGGGTTATGTTTTTTGGTTGTTTGGCTGGTTGGCTGGTTGGTTGGTTGGTTGGTTGGGTGGGTGGGTGGGTGGGTGGGTGGGTGGGTGGGTGGGTGGGTGGGTGGGTGGGTGGGTGGGTGGGTGGGTGGGTGGGTGGGTGGGTGGTTGGTTGGTTGGTTGGGTGGTTGGTTGGGTGGTTGGTTGGTTGGTTGGCTGGCTGGCTGGTTGGTTGGTTGGTTGGTTGGGTGGTTGGTTGGGTGGTTGGTTGGGTGGTTGGTTGGGTGGTTGGTTGGGTGGTTGGTTGGCTGGCTGGCGTGCTGGCTGGCTGGCTGGCTGGCTGGCTGGCTGGCTGGTGCATTGTTTGGCAAAGTAACTCGCAAAGCTAAAACAGATTCTCTGATTAAATTTGGTGCAAGGTCAGGGTTTCACCCAAGGAACAATCCATTAATTTTGGAGGTTATCTGTTTTCTACCCCCCCCCCCCCCCCCCCCCCCCAGTGCTCTCCCCTCTTGCATGAGTACATGGTCAGCCCCTCATCCTGTGCTTGCTTTATTGAAACCATGTCTTTTGACAGGCAGAGATAGGCATGCATGCTTTGGGATTTGACAATATGTGAGGTTCAGTGCCGTGGTTCTGTCCCTGAGTGGGAATAATCTTAGTTTATCTAAATATCTGTTATCCAGTTTTGAATTGAAACCATAAAGATACATTTTATTGCACATCATGAAGTTGATGTCATCAAAGTATTCATTTAGGTTGGGGTATGCGTTCCACACACAGAGAAGGCTAGCAGGCACAAAAATGAACTAAATTTCATAACATTAGACCTGTCTAGCAGAACATGCTGCCTGAATTATACAGGCCATGGAAGAGAAGTTGTGGCTTCCTTGGAGGAGGTTTGCGCTCTCAGAGTGCTCACTGGTGTACAGTTTAAATGACTATTTTGCCTGCTCTGCAGGTCTAGATTTTACCTATAGGTTTATTTTTCATTGATCACATGCATACACACACACACACACACACACACACACACACACACACACACACACACACACACACACACACACACACACACACTTTAAAAATATATTTCCTTTTGTAATTTTATTTCTTCAACTGAGCCCAGCCCAAGCTAACTTCCTGCTTGAACAAACAGTTAAAACCACCTGCCTAATGTTCATCTGGTAAATCACAGAATCAATACTAGCAATATGGTAAAAGTATAGAAGAAGGAAAAAGAAAGTTAAAATCATTGATACTGGCAAAGATGTTCACATTAGACATGATGTGCAAAAAAAAAAACGCTCTTTCACCTCTGCTGGTCCTTATTCATAGGTTCATATATTTTACCCTCTTGGCACTGTGATAGTTGTGACAAAATGGTAATGCTGTGCTCTGTCAATCTTTAAGCTGCACTTCTGCATTCTGATTGCTTTCAGCAGAACAACTCTGTCTAACCCTGTTTTGGTAGCCTCTTTGGCTGCATAGGGTCACCCCTGCCTGAGCTATTGGAGCAGCTAGGCCCTTAAAACCCCGCAGTCACGGGCTCTAGCTGATGAATGGGGCATCAAGCCACTCCAGCTTCACATTCAAGTGTATTGTTCCTATGCTTATTGACTGCAGTGAAAATGTGGCTGCCCAGTGTGTGTATTGTATTAGAGAAGTTGACTGCCATTGTTGATGCTGTCTCTGTCTGGACCGCAGTGGAGAAGGTGACAGTGCTGGCACGATGCCTGGAGGCAGACTCCATCCGATACAACCAAGTGATCCAGACCAGCCTGGCCCATGCCTTCTGCCATCTCATCACCTCTGTGGAAGACATCACGCCTGCTGTAGCCCAGAAGACTATCATGTACCTGGAGACCATCAAGCCCTCTGCCCTCAAGGTGTGTGGATGCATGTCAAACTGCACATCTGCTTTGGGATATGGACAGTCAAGGCTCTGCTTGGCTCCCCTGCCTCCTTGCTATGTCTCATGCTTACTCATGTGTCAGATTTTGTGGTATTTTGAATATATAATCTACACACAGCCTTGGGAAATGGACACGGGTTTTGAAGCTGAAGACTCTGAGATCGTTGACATGTATTTACCTGTGCCTTTCATAGTATGGAAAATATTATTTCCTAAAGAGTTTTCAGATAAATTGTTAAGAAGTCCTCTCCCCTCCATCACCCCACTTCACCCCCACCCACCCACCCACCCCCACCCCTACCCCTCCTCCCTAGATTCTATTGAAATTTTACCATATCATACATCTTTAAGTATACTGTAATGTGTGTTGATTTAGAAGCCCTTTCCTCTGTTTTGATTATTTTCAAATGCTCTTTTCTGAAATAATGTTTTAAACTACTTCACTTGTATGAACTCATTGAGTCCTCTTGCCTATTTTTAACAAACACTATAGAGATGTATTCAAACAGTGAGGGAAATTGATTTGTTGGTATCCTGTATTCTACACTCATTTTACATAGGGCTGATGTGGATGTCCTCATGCAGACTGGAGAGGGTGGCATCCTGTTTGGTCTGATGAAGTCAACTCTCTTGGAGTCAGCAGGTGCCCACTTTAGTCAGTCATGAGTAAGGGAAAAGTAGGACCTAATGTATATTGCAGCCCAGGATTCTTGAAATGTGATATGACCAGCACAGTTCTGTCATGGCTTCCTTGTGCATGGTCTTGCAGTGCCTGTGCCAGAGCCTGGAGTTCCAGTTTGACACAGTCATCAATGACCGGGGCATGATCCTGCAGCGCATGCACCTGCTGGCAGCCGTGCTGCCCGGCCAGCCCATCTTGACATGGGAGTTCTTCCTGAACCGCTTTGACACCCTGTCCTTGGAGGCCCAGCTTGACCTTGAGAACAGTGGGGACATCGCCTTCCCTCAAGGTCAGCAGCCCTTGGTGCTGTCTCCTGCTGTTACCTGTAGCGGCTGTTGTGTAATTTGTGTTGATTCTTCCCACCCTGGAGTAATACTGGGCACCTGTGAGGACAGTAAAGGAATACTTTGCCCTTGCTGATGGTAACTGACTGTGTGCACCCCATCAATGCTTGCTGTCAGGTGGCAGCAAAGGGTTAATTAAACACTCCCAATGATGGGGGAGTAAAATGTGAATTGATTTGAGAGCAGATATGGGTACTAAGTTGCTTCCACTACCAGCCCTTGTACTGGTACAAACTGACAGAAACATATCCCCTATGCCACTCTTTTTCAATCAGGGGATGGTTTTTCCTGTAACCAGCAGAGAGGCGGAAAGTTGGCAAGTTTCTCTGGGAAGCTACATCTGTATCAGCGGTATCTAAGTAATGGTGCAGGCATTCTAGAAGCAGTTCATTGTCAATCCATAAGTTGAACTTGCTTGTTCAGGTAGCTCCCTTCGTTTAGCTCAGGATCCAGCTATTAGGAAATGCTTTGGCAATGAAATCTACAGCACTATATTTTTTGTTTTTGCAAGAGATTACAAATGGACACCATTGGGTTATGGATGCCGAGTCTTTCAATGAATGTTAGGGTCATTGGTAGTTACAGTTTTATTTCTTTTGAAAGCACTACAACTAATGGCTGAGCGGTTTTTGAGATCATTAGGATTGAAGCAGTGATGCCACCTTTTCTCCCAAAGATTTGTTAATGGCAACTTTTGCCTATAGATGCTGTCTGATTCTGATAGTTCTCTGACTTTTTAAAAATGTGTCTCTTGCTGGCAGATCTGACCTGCAGCGACCGCCACAGTGACTTTTTCCTGAAGAAGTTGAACCGAGCAAGGTTTGCCCTGGCCAGGACAGACAGTGTGCGGTCTGTCAGCAGTTCCCTAAAGAGCAAGCCACCCTACCGCCGCGCTGTCTCCGTACCCCTCCACCTCATTACCAAGGGCATCTCTCCACCTAAAGGTTGCTAATTTGAATGCAACCATTTGCCTTTGTCCTCAACCGGTGTAGTGATACTGTCACAAAATTATTTCTCTTAGTAGGGCTCAGGTTTTTTCGATACGTTTCTGTCTGTTATTCTTTCTTATCTTGTCTGGAATAGATTGAAAGTGAACAGAAAAAGATCTGAAGTGTGGATTTTTTCAAACATCTTGTTGTGTAAATAAGGAAGATGATAATCACATGAAAACAGAATGGTGCTCAGTTCTTTTCTTTCGAATTGCTTTTATCTTCTTTAAGCCTTCAAGATCTTGTGTAGCAGCTCAACTAAAGTGGTAGGCATGAAAGAGGAGTTTACAGTGTAAGGAACCAAAATATTGGTGTCTTCTTGTTGCTGCCATTGTTTGGATCCATGCAGTTGCCTAGTGTGACAATTTTGCTATACAGAACAGGAGGATCAGTCTGGCCTTGATGCTTTTTAGATGCTGATGTGAAATAAATTCTGTGTTTCCTGAGGTCATTTCATGTGTTTGGATGCAACAAGAATTGATCTGTTTTCAATGTACTGCAGCAAGTGGTTAGGGAATGAGAAAAACTTCTGACTGAGTGCTGCAATATATCAAGCAGTTTTGGGTGTATTAGGTATGGAAATAGTGCATTCTAGTTCGTGGGATACAAAGTCCTGCTTAATTTTTTAAAATAATGTTTATAACAAAGTCTTGTATCTTTGATGCCAGCTGCATTTGCTGGGACATTAGTCTCCTCGGGACTGTAGGATAGTGTAATACTGAACAGCAGGGAATGTCACCGTTCATTTTAGTTGTCATCTTTGTTCATATCAGTTTAGTTCATCTTTGTGTTCATATTAGAACCACTTTAATTGGGTTGTACCAAAAATGTACTTTATTCATTTTGAAAGTAATTTTTCATTTATTTGAAAATCTCTTTTCAATATAAAATTTTATGTTTTTCCCTAAGTTTGGAGACTATTAGGATCTGGACACTTTTCTCTCTTTTTATCAGCTCTTTGTTTAAATGCAGATCTTGAGGACAAATAACATTTTGTTGTGGTACTTCTTTTAGAGACCTTCATTGTTGTATCATGCACATTAACTACATGTACACTGTTTTAATTTTATTTGCCTGCAATCGTGTTCTGATGCTCTTCATTGCAGTCGAGAATCAGAGCAAACCCAAAAGAAACTCAAAGGCATTTTTGTATAGATGTCTGTGTAAGTGGGGAACGTTGGCTCTGCATCCTCCGTGCTGCTAGGCTCTGCCTGACGACTCTTAACTCAGCAGCCTCCCTCCCTCCTGCATGGCGGTCTAGCAATTTAGACGGTGTATGGGAGTGCTGTGAAGAAGAGATGGAAAACTACCCTCTGCTTCTCTCTTTCTCATCCACTCGGCCTCACTCTTGTTGAATGCTCAGACCTAGCTATGCTGGTGAAGTCTGCACCATGTCTAACCCCCTCCTTCCCTCCAGTGTGTCGTGCCAGTCAGGTCATGTGCTAACCATTGGTTGCTGCTTTGGAGGGATAGGATCAGTGGAGAAGTCCCTTTGCAGATGTGTTCACGTTGTATTGGGGTAGGCACTTGTTTTTTGGTAGGAGGAGGTCATGGTGTATGCACATTTGTGTGTAAGAAATTTTAGCACATACAATTGTAGTGAAGAATCAAAACGGCCCTGACATATTTTCAGAATGTACTTGGTTTGAAGCAGCATTTTTCTGTGCATTGGAGAAATTTCGTAAGAAAGCTAGGAGCATGTATGTAGCCAATAGTGTTTTTATGTGCATAGATCATTCATGGATCTCCACTTCTGAGGGCAAATTAAAATGTATGAATCTTCTGTCCACCAGCCATCGTGATACACATTTTTCATTTCTTTGTTGTTTCATGTCTCACACTCAATTGCACTTGTACTTTTTAAAATCTTGTCTTATGTTATAGGAGAGTAGATTGTTAGATTCCTATATCATAGCACTGGCAAAATGAATTTTGATAAATGTGAATTCAGTTTGAAGACAACTTGCCGTGGTTGTTTCCTCGTTTTTCATGTAGTTGTATTATTAACATTTTCATTTGAGTTTGTATTAATGCGCAAGATAACTAACACACATTTGATTAAAACTGTATTACCAACTTTGCATCAATAATTATTACTCTCAATTATCTCTTTGTTGTTACTTAGCATGTTTTAATCTTCTACTGCGGTAGTATAATATCTAGTTGCTATTTGATTGAGTCACCCTTCAGTTTTAACCAGAAATTCTTTAAGCAGTGATTTTCTTGTTTGTTTGTTTTTTAATCTGTATTTTACATTTAAAACTTTCTAATATTATTTTTGTTGGATTCATGTCAGTGTGATACAGTGATGACATTGATGCATACAGTGCCAGGCTTGCTGACACTTGTCAATATCTGCCTTTGCTTGGCAGTTGAGAAGGAAAAGTCCTGCATACGTCAGCAGTCAGCTCCTCAGTTCACCCTGGGACGGAGAATGACGTCTTCCAAGTTCAACCTGGGCAACTTTGGCAATGTCATGTTCCCAGGTAGGCACTTGCATAGGCTTCCAGTGTGGCAAGGCTGTAGGGAGCCCAGTTCCAGGGGCAATATCATTCATGCCTCAGATGCCATAAGCTGTACAGATGAATAGTCAGTGACAGTTGCTGTGACAGCTCATGAGGTTTTTCAGTCACACATGAAGGCATCCTATGTCACATGAAGGCTTTACAGTGTGTCCAGGAAGCTCATGAATTGTCATTTTTTTTCATCTGGGTACCTATAAAAATTCACTCCCATTCATTGTGAAGAGAACTTTTCATCTTATTGGAGCATAATTGGAAAAAGTGGATAACTTGGGTTTTTATTTATTTATTGGCAATGTCTCAAAGATTTCATTAATATCAAACCTTTCTCTGTTCTCAGTTGTTTCAATTACTTTTTGTTTGAAATGAAGATGTACAAGAGCTGACTGATTTCACCCACCAGCCCACTGCTAAAAAATTCTGTGAAAGGCACTGACTTAGGTAGAGAAGATTGTAAGGAAAAATGCCATGGATTCTTCTGGTTTAAGCGACTTAAAGGAAATTCAGAGTCTTTTTTGCAGTTTCATAAAAGAAATGAAAACATCTACATTTCTTAAGCTTTGTTATCACTACAGTGCAAGTGGGGATGCAAAATAGTGTGAGTGGGGGAAAATAATATATCCATGTGTCCAGACTCATGCAGAATCCAAGTTGATTTCCAGTCTGGAAAAGAAAGTTTGCTGAAGATGATGTTTGTTGGCTGCTGCTGCAGGTGGCCAGCTGCGAGAGTTCACAGATGAGGAGAGCAACTTTGCAGCTCTACTGCAACGTGCTATGGATTTGGAAGGTGTGGATCGAGACACTGTCTACCAACTGGTAGCCCTACTGATGAAGGTAAACATGTGTGTTTGTGTATGTGTGTGTGTGTGTGTGTGTGTGTGTGTGTGTGTGAGCTGCCTCTGCATGTCACCTTTCTATGAGTTATTTGTCTGTATGTACTCATATCAACTGTCCATGTGTGTTGGTTTTCTTTGTGTTTCATCTACTTAATTGTGTTGTCTGTCTGTGTGTGTGAGTCATCAGTTTGTGTGTGTACATGCACATGTATATGTGTCACCAATGGTTGTGTCTGAGCTGACCATGTTCTTCAACTCTGTGTGTGTCAGGAGTGTGTGCCAGCTGTCTTTGTGTCAGCTGTCAGCTGTCTTTGTGTCAGCTGTCAGCTGTCTTTGTGCAGGAGGTATTAAAGTATGTGTGATCTGTTGACTTGTGTGTCGGCTGTCTATGTGTGTCAAAAGCATGTGAGTATAAGCTAGTATCTTTACTGATGAAGACAGGAGACCTCTAAATCTTTACTTTCTTGCTGTCCTGCATCAGTGTATGCAAAATCCTTTCATTTCCTCTCTTCCTGTTCCTTGACATTTTTCGTTTTTGAAAATTCATTAAAGATAATTGATTGGAGATAATTTCTTAATTAAGTAGTAAGTGCCTGGTTGTTCCTCTATCGCTTTTGTCACATGTCCATGCCACTCATGGCTGACTGACTGCATTTTCAGTTCATGGTCAAATGTGGACAAGTGGAGCTGCAGGACAAGGCTCAGGTGAGTGCTTTCCTTCTGCCCTCTGTCATCACGCCTTCACCTGAGTTTGAGTGAAAATTCTCATCTAATGCTGTCCAAGTAGACAGCATTTCAATATCACGTTGACCTTGATGTCTTCTTGCAGAGTATTGTTCTGAGGCATCTCAACATCCTGCTTGGCTACAACCAGACAGAGAAGACCTTCAGCGTGCCTCCCTACAAGCTTAGGTAAGTTTTCGCACAACAAACATGGGTAAGTTACTATTGATTTACCCTGGTATACTTCTATCCTTTCAGAGAAGGTACATTTTGTCATCCTGCAAGTTCAAGTAAACCTCTACCATAGAAGAAAAAAGTAAATTGATGGCCTTGCACTATTTTTCTAGTTTTGTTTTATTTTGTGTTTTGTTTTTCCTAAGCTTTTTTCACACACAATGCAGTTTTTTTTTAAATGCCTAAATGTTCTCAGCCTTACTCTGCTGTAAATCTTTTTCAGGTCGTCTGCTGTCTTCAATGCTTTCCTGAGCAACATACCATATGTAAGTAACTTGCAACACTCACACACTGCAAGGTAGCGTTTTCTGACAGCTGGAGTAATGTTTTCCCAGACCTACACATGTCAGGACCGTGACTTACAGACTGCACTGCTCAGTTCGACTGATAGGTCAACTATACCTGACAGTCAAACTGTACCTGACAATCAGACTGTACCTTACAGGCTGTACCTGACAGTCAGACTGTACCTTACATGCTGTACCTTACATGCTGTACCTGACAGTCAGACTGTACCTTACAGACTGTACCTTACAGGCTGTACCTGACAGTCAGACTGTACCTTACATGCTGTACCTGACAATCAGACTGTACCTGACAGTCAGACTGTACCTTACAGGCTGTACCTGACAGTCAGACTGTACCTTACAGGCTGTACCTTACATGCTGTACCTGACAGTCAGACTGTACCTTACAGACTGTACCTTACATGCTGTACCTGACAGTCAGACTGTACCTTACAGGCTGTACCTGACAGTCAAACTGTACCTGACAGTCAGACTGTACCTTACAGACTGTACCTTACATGCTGTACCTGACAGTCAGACTGTACCTTACAGACTGTACCTTACATGCTGTACCTGACAGTCAGACTGTACCTTACAGGCTGTACCTGACAGTCAAACTGTACCTGACAGTCAGACTGTACCTTACAGGCTGTACCTGACAGTCAGACTGTACCTTACAGGCTGTACCTGACAATCAGACTGTACCTGACAGTCAGACTGTACCTTACAGGCTGTACCTGACAGTCAGACTGTACCTGACAGTCAGACTGTACCTTACAGGCTGTACCTTACATGCTGTACCTGACAGTCAGACTGTACCTTACAGGCTGTACCTGACAGTCAGACTGTACCTTACAGGCTGTACCTGACAGTCAAACTGTACCTTACAGGCTGTACCTGACAGTCAGACTGTACCTTACAGGCTGTACCTGACAGTCAGACTGTACCTTACAGGCTCTACCTGACAATCAGACTGTACCTGACAGTCAAACTGTACCTGACAGTCAAACTGTACCTGACAATCAGACTGTACCTGACAGTCAGACTGTACCTTACAGGCTGTACCTGACAATCAGACTGTACCTGACAGTCAAACTGTACCTGACAGTCAGACTGTACCTTACAGGCTGTACCTGACAATCAAACTGTACCTGACAGTCAAACTGTACCTGACAGTCAGACTGCACCTGACAATCAGACTGTACCTGACAGTCAGACTGTACCTGACAGTCAGACTGTACCTGACAGTCAGACTGTACCTGACAATCAGACTGTACCTTACAGGCTCTACCTGACAATCAGACTGTACCTGACAGTCAGACTGTACCTGACAGTCAGACTGTACCTGACAGTCAGACTGTACCTTACAGACTGTACCTTACAGGCTGTACCTGACAGTCAGACTGTACCTTACATGCTGTACCTGACAATCAGACTGTACCTGACAGTCAGACTGTACCTTACAGGCTGTACCTGACAGTCAGACTGTACCTTACAGGCTGTACCTTACATGCTGTACCTGACAGTCAGACTGTACCTTACAGACTGTACCTTACATGCTGTACCTGACAGTCAGACTGTACCTTACAGGCTGTACCTGACAGTCAAACTGTACCTGACAGTCAGACTGTACCTTACAGACTGTACCTTACATGCTGTACCTGACAGTCAGACTGTACCTTACAGACTGTACCTTACATGCTGTACCTGACAGTCAGACTGTACCTTACAGGCTGTACCTGACAGTCAAACTGTACCTGACAGTCAGACTGTACCTTACAGGCTGTACCTGACAGTCAGACTGTACCTTACAGGCTGTACCTGACAATCAGACTGTACCTGACAGTCAGACTGTACCTTACAGGCTGTACCTGACAGTCAGACTGTACCTGACAGTCAGACTGTACCTTACAGGCTGTACCTTACATGCTGTACCTGACAGTCAGACTGTACCTTACAGGCTGTACCTGACAGTCAGACTGTACCTTACAGGCTGTACCTGACAGTCAACTGTACCTTACAGGCTGTACCTGACAGTCAGACTGTACCTTACAGGCTGTACCTGACAGTCAGACTGTACCTTACAGGCTCTACCTGACAATCAGACTGTACCTGACAGTCAAACTGTACCTGACAGTCAAACTGTACCTGACAATCAGACTGTACCTGACAGTCAGACTGTACCTTACAGGCTGTACCTGACAATCAGACTGTACCTGACAGTCAAACTGTACCTGACAGTCAGACTGTACCTTACAGGCTGTACCTGACAATCAAACTGTACCTGACAGTCAAACTGTACCTGACAGTCAGACTGCACCTGACAATCAGACTGTACCTGACAGTCAGACTGTACCTGACAGTCAGACTGTACCTGACAGTCAGACTGTACCTGACAATCAGACTGTACCTTACAGGCTCTACCTGACAATCAGACTGTACCTGACAGTCAGACTGTACCTGACAGTCAGACTGTACCTGACAGTCAGACTGTACCTTACAGGCTCTACCTGACAGTCAAACTGTACCTGACAGTCAGACTGTACCTGACAGTCAGACTGTACCTGACAGTCAGACTGTACCTGACAATCAGACTGTACCTTACAGGCTCTACCTGACAATCAGACTGTACCTGACAGTCAGACTGTACCTGACAGTCAGACTGTACCTGACAGTCAGACTGTACCTGACAGTCAGACTGTACCTGACAGTCAGACTATACCTGACAGTCAAACTGTACCTGACAATCAGACTGTACCTTACAGGCTGTACCTGACAGTCAGACTGTGCCTGACAGTCAGACTGTACCTGACAGACTGTGCCTGACAGTCAGACTGTACCTGACAGTTCATACTTGACAGTTGAAAACCATCCTACATTATGCCCTCTGCTTCCCTGGCCGCTAGGTGCTGGACCGAAATTTCAAGCTGGGGAACACCATCCTGCCCATCACTCTGCTGCTGCTGCAGTACAGCCCCTCCCCACAGCGCTACGCCTCAGACTACCAGCCCCCCAACTACACCCTGTGGTACCTGGAGCCTCACACCCGCCAGGCCTGGCTCATGGCTCTCCTTGTCATCCTGTACAAGGTTAGTGCTGGCAGAGTGGCCTCCCCTGCACTGCCTTGCCTCTTGATTCTAGCCTGTGTAGGGTCAGAGTTTTGGAAAGGACTGCTCTGATGCCCAACACTGTAAACATTTTGACTACTTTTGACACTCCAGTGATAACAATTAATATATATTAGTTGTGGGAAAGTATAGAATAAGATAAGAAAATTTAAAACGAGGAGCTATTTTGATCAGATAACAATCAAACAAACGCAATACACACACCTACACATTGAGCTTTATATATGTAGAAATGCAAACAATGCTAATCTACCATAGTCAGTCCAAGTCTCTATATTTGACATGTTGATTTCTGTGCCTTGCAGTACCAGATCAGCTCCTCTCCCGTGTCGGCCATCATCCAGACCCTTGTCCGTCTGGTCATCAACACTGTGGATGCGCAGCACCACCGATGCAAGAAGTCGGAGGATGGCTTCCCCCCTCCCTCCCCCACTGTGCATCGAGGAAAAGGTGGGCTGGGTGGTGTGGTGCTGTTTTTCTTGTTTTGATTTTATTGCACTTGTGGAGCATGCTATGCAATTTTACAAGTCAAACACTTGTCCTGTAAATGTAAGGGCTGTCAAAGAATGACAATCCGTCAGCCAAGAAATTTGTTTGTGACTTATGTAATGTGGTGTATGGTGTTGCCTGACTGTGTAACAATCCTTGTGTACAAAATCAGTTGGTATGTTGGACATTTTCAGTAGAACTGTTGCTTGGCAAAATTCCTACTGATGCATATGGTATAGCTGACTGAAAGGTGTCAGTGAAAACAGTAGTGATGCTGAGCTGTACGAATGAGAAATATAACCAAAATATAACATTTGTCGTCTGGAGGTTCTGCTACTGAAATGTCATTGAATTTATCATGCAACATTGGAGCTCTTTAGTTTCTACAGGAGTACATGAACCTGTATTTTTCCTCCATGAAGCCATTCCTTCTAAGCAATGTTTTCATGTTCTCTCTCTCTCTCTCTCTCTCTCTCTCTCTCTCTCTCTCTCTCTCTCTCTCTCTCTCTCTCTCTCTCTCTCTCTCTCTCTCTCTCTCTCTCTCTCTCTCTCTCTCTCTCTCTCTCTCTCTCTCTCTCTCTCTCTCTCTCTCTCTCTCTCTCTCTCTCTCTCTCTCTCTCTCTCTCTCTCTCTCTCTCTCTCTCTCTCTCTCTCTCTCTCTCTCTCTCTCTTGCTCTCTCTCTCTCTCTCTCTCTCTCTCTCTCTCTCTCTCTCTCTCTCTCTCTCTCTCTCTCTCTCTCTCTCTCTCTACCCCCCCCCCCCCTCTCTCTCTCTCTACCCCCCCCTCTCTCTCTCTCTCCCCTCTCTCCCAAGGTGCCAGCAGCCGACCTTGAAATACCTACAAGTACACATATCGAGATCATGCGGTCTCTGTTTGCAGACATGGGCAAGATGTCCGTGAGTGACCTGGAGAACATTCAGGAGACGGAGACACCTCCCCAAAGCCCCAGCGCTTCCCAGGCCAGCCAGGAGGACAAGGAGGTTGGGATTGAGACAGTGCAGGTGCAACCTCATGTGGGGGTGGTGCAGTACCTGCGCAGGCAGCCAGATGGGGCAGACAGCAGTGAGGGCGTACTGTCTGATGCTGAATGCACTCCCACTCTGCCAGGTGGCCGGAAGAATGGCGTTCGAAAGGTGGCCAAGGCCCGTCAGCCCCGACCCCTGGTGGACTACTCGGAACAGGAGTCCACTGAGGATGAGGGACGAGAGTCAGACCATGCCAGGGTCACACCACTCACTCCCAAGGTACATGAGGCTTGTGGGTGGCTAATTAATGCATGATGCCACCCCCACCTCCACCCCCACTATACTCTTCACCCGTCATTTTCTTTGCACTTATTCAACATGTATCAAAGATGTAACAACATATACTCTATGCTCAATGCCCAGAAGAACAGCCACTAAAACATTTCCATTTGCTACTGTGACCAGATATGGTCGACAGAAAGGGGACGAGAGCGAGAGGAGCGAGAGTAAATCGAGGGACAACCGCGCTCGCTTGTTTCCATTTTCTTATCTTCTTTATTTCAACCAACTTCAACATCAACTTCAACTGTCTTGAATAACCTCAACTTCAACTTCAACTGTCAATTACCTAAATTTCAACTTCAACTGTCAATTACTTCAACTTCAATCACCTCAACTTCAGTCATCTCATCGGTCTTCTTCCTCTTCTTCATCTTCCCCCTTCTCCATCTCCGCAGTAGTATCACTCTCCTCCTCAGACTCTCAAATTCATTTACCTCAGGACTGTTCCTACCAGCGCATCAGGCACGATCCGTTACACACATCTCAGATTCACTCCTTCAGTCCTTGGCCGATGAAATTCTGGTCCTCGAATCGTTAGTAGCTTCATCCTCTTCATGTTCCTCCTCCTCCATCTCCAATCCACAACTCCCTGGTTTATACAGACACCATCCAACGGAACGCAGATCACGCCAATCCGCTGGGCACAAAATCCTTGCAGAACCGTTCCTTTTTCTTCCATGTCACAATCCCGTGACGACATTCGTATCCAAGTAAGGGGAGGTAATTAGATTTAGAAATCGAGAACAGGCCCAAAACGTCGTCTGCTACAGACAATAGAAAAGGGAAATAATAATTATGTAATAATAAAGGGAAACACTACATGTAATTTAAAAACCAACATTCTTCCACAGTATATCATCCACATTGTTCCCTCCTACACAAATACTCACACACACACATACACACACACATACACACGCACACACACACACACACACACACACACCATGTTGCACATTTTCATCTTCAATATGCAAGGATTAAAAAAATTAATGATGTCCTATATACACTACCCCTCTCCACCCCTCCATACCATTCCCACACTGACCTAGTTGTCGTTTCAGCCCAGCTGCTCCCTCTCATTACTTCCTTCTCTGATACATTTTTCTCAGGGCAGAATTGCCTGGTCTGCCTGGCAAGGTCACTGAATCTAAAGCAATGGGTTCAAGTTGGAAAACTGCAGAGCAAGCTTGCATCTTCCCTGGGCCTCAAGGAGCTGCATGGGAATGATGGGAAGGATGAAGGGGAGTGTTTCGGGACATTACTCTTTAAATCTGTAGTGCATTACTGCAGCTCAGATGCCATCAGAGCTTGTCCACACCACTCTTCTTACTGCAGTGGAACTTGGGGGGCTTATGGATGGCAAATGGATTTGCAGTACATAACTCTAGCTCAAACAAGTACATCAAACTTCCCTCTTCAAAGGTATTGCTGGCTGTTGGATGGTAGTTTGATGTACAGTACAACCCTCTGGCTGAGATACTGTCATGCATTTCAGGGCATTTCAAAATCTTTTATTGGAATGTATAATCTCCTAAAAGTATTTCAAAGGAATCAACACATGCAAAGAGACATGGAAAGTATCCTGAGGTCCAAGCAATGGGGCTGAACTGCATCGTGTCAGTGCCAATGAACAGAATGCTATGGCAAGGTTTCCTTCCAGTTTTTCTTTGACCCAGAAAAGCAAAACAACACTAAACTGAGTAGTTACTGTTCAGCTCACTGCAATAAAGCGGAATATATGCTCTGCCACAGGTGATAGAGAGCAAGCCAGCACTGATGGGCTATCCAGTGCAGCTGGAGCCACAGCCTGAAGGAGAGCAGGAAGTCTCACAGCCTGCTTCCCCAGGCACCTCCTCCACTGTGGAAAAGAAGATGGCGCAGCAGCTGCAGGAGTTCACTGCCTCCCACGTGGAGGGAGGGGCAGTCAAGCCGTTCCGAAATAGCCTGGAGCTGAAAGAAGCGGAGCTGGCTGCTTTTGATGGCCAGGGGTCAGGAGTGAGTGAGGTCAAGGCCACCAGCAGCAGCAGTGCTACCGAGGCATCCAGTGGGGCAAGGGATGGCGCCACTGCCTCAGAACACAGCAGGGAGGCTGCATCCGAGCTGGACAGCACTGAGGAGAGTGAGAAGACACAGACATCAGATGCGGAGTCTGAGAAACTGCCTGGAGCCACTGATTCTGGTGGTGATGCCACTCATGAGGACAGCAAAGGTATGATGAATGTGTGCTGTCTCTGGTCCCAGCACTCCACCCCATCTTTGGAATGCGTTCCACTATAATTCTGTTTGTTTTGAATTCAGTGATCATGTGTCTTATGTGTGGCACTTCTGCCATGAGATCACAACTTTGTTGCCAAATGTAGCACTTTGAGTTTGTGGAGGAAAAGGGGATGAAGGAGCTGTCAACTTGGGGTGGGAATAGTTGGTATGGGATTCCACACATCAGTGCCTTATTCATTTGACTGGGTTCATAATGCTGGCAGCTATTGATAAAGTAGCTTC
>JAWQFJ010002892.1:64499-86999 GCA_034096865.1 Theodoxus fluviatilis | reverse complement strand
GTTGCTTTGGTGGCAGGGACTGAATGAGATGAAGAACTTCCCCCAGGACAACATACTGCTGGTGCTGAGCAACATGTCTACATACTTGAACTGCGTCACCCTGGAGAGCTCCACACCCATGTGGACCAACATCCTGGGGCAGTTCGAGCTCTTTTTCCGCCGTCTGCCAGCCGTGCTGCCCTCGCCCTGTGAGCTGACCCCAGTCCTGAAGATCATGATCTCCATCCTCAAGATCCCCGCTACCTCCAGCTACAGGGTGAGAGGACAGTGATAGTTGGGGCTGGCCTCTGTCATGAGGTGTCTTTCATGACATCTGAAGAAATCTTGAGTTCCCTGATATTGCCATCCTGAGAGGCAAAATCAACAGGAGTTAATGTTAAGGCCGTCCTTAACCGACCGAATGATGGCTTGCCGAATGAGCCCAAATCTCGAGCTGAATCGTTTTCAACCTTAACCCAGCGAACTCGAGCTCATCAAGCAACTCTTTGGGTCTATGCCGAGCCATGATTTGGCCCAAATTCTGGCTGGAAGGACATGCTCTGGGAGCTCGCCTCTCATTGGCTGGAGGAGGCAAAATCTTCTGTGCCAGGAGAGAAACAAGTGTTGGCGAGCTGTGTTAAAGACCAGAGCCTGAGAGTAGAGTTCAGGCAAATGTTGATACGACCCAATCAAGCTCAGTGGGTTAAGACCCCACTTTTTGTTTCTGAAACCATTCCTTCAATGTGGCCATGTTAAATTGAGTAGGATGTATGAATGCTGAACTGAAGGTATTTGAAGCTCTTCAGGAGAGATACATTAATTGAAAGGGATTTGTCGTAATGTTGACACTAAGAATTACATTTTGCTCTTTTACAGTTGTCATCATAATATCTAAAGTGCCTTACTTTATATAGAGTCCCTTGAGTGGGCTATGATTAAGCTGTGTCAGTCATTGCCTTTGATGCTAGTGTATAAGTAGAATCTTTGAACAGTAAACACTGGAGTTTTTTGCAGGGACACATTTCTCTATGCTGTAAAGAAGCTGTGAGATTGCCTGGTCTTGCAGTGACACTTTCTCTGTGCTGTAAAGAAGCTGTGTGATTGCCTGGTCTTGCAGTGACACTTTCTCTATGCTGTAAAGAAGCTGTGTGATTGCCTGGTCTTGCAGTGACACTTTCTCTGTGCTGTAAAGAAGCTGTGTGATTGCCTGGTCTTGCAGGGACACTTTCTCGATGCTGTAAAGAAGCTGTGTGATTGCCTGGTCTTGCAGTGACACTTTCTCTGTGCTGTAAAGAAGCTGTGTGATTGCCTGGTCTTGCAGTGACACTTTCTCTATGCTGTAAAGAAGCTGTGTGATTGCCTGGTCTTGCAGTGACACTTTCTCTATGCTGTAAAGAAGCTGTGTGATTGCCTGGTCTTGCAGTGACACTTTCTCTATGCTGTAAAGAAGCTGTGTGATTGCCTGGTCTTGCAGTGACACTTTCTCTATGCTGTAAAGAAGCTGTGTGATTGCCTGGTCTTGCAGTGACACTTTCTCTGTGCTGTAAAGAAGAGCTCTGTGAGATTGCCTGGTCTTGCAGTGACACTTTCTCTGTGCTGTAAAGAAGAGCTCTGTGTGATTGCCTGGTCTTGCAGTGACACTTTCTCTATGCTGTAAAGAAGAGCTCTGTGAGATTGCCTGGTCTTGCAGTGACACTTTCTCTATGCTGTAAAGAAGAGCTCTGTGAGATTGCCTGGTCTTGCAGTGACACTTTCTCTATGCTGTAAAGAAGCTGTGTGATTGCCTGGTCTTGCAGTGACACTTTCTCTATGCTGTAAAGAAGAGCTCTGTGAGATTGCCTGGTCTTGCAGTGACACTTTCTCTGTGCTGTAAAGAAGAGCTCTGTGTGATTGCCTGGTCTTGCAGTCCATCCTGGAGCCCTTCTCCAAGGTGCTGAGCTTTGCCATCCAGAATGGCTCCTTCAAGCTCCAGCAGCTGCTGGATCTCTGTTCCCTTGGCAACCGTGCCTTTGTCAAGGTCAGCTTCTCATCTACCCTGTAGCGTGATCTACCCTTCCTTCCTCCCTCCCTTCCTTCCTTCCTTTCTTCATTCCTTCCTTCCCTCCCTCCCTCCCTCCTTATTTCTTTTTTCGCCATTAGTTCATATAATCCTCCTCAATTGATGCCATGATCTAGTTCACATTATTTTGTCTTTTCCCTTTGGTGCTTTTTCTTTTCCTACCCAGAGCTAAACATGTTGCTATGTTTGACCCTTGAATGCTACTTAATTCAGATAGTTCAAGAAACTTAGTTGTGTTGCTTCCATTACACGACCATGAACTGAATTAAAATGCCACAGTTGAAAGTGATGATGGACCAGACTGGCCAGATTTAACTGTCTGCTTGCTTTCCTTCTGACAGGACAGAGACAAGCTCTACCTGACACGCACAGTGGTCTTTGAGCTGGTGCAGGCACTCAAGTTCAAGTCCACCATCCCTGATGACAACTTCCTGATGCTAATCCAGGTAGTCCCAGAGCTTTTTTGCTTCTCTCCAGCAGGCCTGTCCAGACACTGGTAGAATAGTAGAAAGCAAAAGAGTAGCAGCAAGGCAGACAAGCAGAAGTGTATTAAAAGTGATTAGCCAGGCCCTTATGTGTAGTGGAAGATATGCCATTACTGTTTATTGGAACTTGAATCAAAATAAGCAGTCCTGAAATAAAATGGAGAGATTTTCACAAGGGATTTAGGAAGAAGTAAGAACTGAAGTAGTCAGTAACTGTTGGCCAACTAGCACCTTTTGCCGCTTGCTCTGCTCTACAATGGGAAGTGAATTTGGGTACCTGGGCATAGTGAATACTATGTAAAAATCTTGTTTGAGGACTAGACAAAAAGGCACCGAGTGTTGTAAACCTAGATCAAACTCTCCTCGAAAAAGATGGTTTCTGTCATGAGAGTCAGACTCTATAATATTATGGTTTTCTAATTGTAATGTATGTAATATACATATATGCCTGAAATGGCTATAGCTGTGGCTTGCATTCTGTCTTTGTGTTATGTTAAACTTCCCACCATACTGTTTGATGTACAGGGTCAACTGAGAAATGCTGTTCACTCCATGTAGGACATGACAAATCCCATCACTGAGCACTGTGACTTGTATGAGACACTGGGCTCTGCCTTGCAGTTTGTGGTGCTGGATGCGGGCGGGACCATCTGCCCCTCCACCACTGTGGACAGCGTGGGACTGCTGGTGGGGGTGCAGGCCCAAACTCTCATCTCCACCAGTGCTGCAGACTGCATGCGCCAGAACCTGAATGATTGCATGGAGTTCATTGCTGACCTTCACACTCTCACCAAGGTCAAAGTGAGTGTCCTTTTCTTCTCTTTTACCCTTGGCTTTTGGATGCTTTGCTGATGACTATTCTGTGTATAATCTGTGTTTGCTGTCCTGTACCTCATTGGTGACTTTGATGGACTATTCCCCCAAATCCCAACAGCCAGGTGTTCCAGCTGGTGAGAGACAGATTTTATCATCATGGGATTTACTTGGCCGAAGCTTCCTTTGCTATCGCTGTCTTCTTCTGAGGTTGTGCCTTGCTTCAAGGACGACCAGTTCTGTTCCCATCCCTATGGGTCCTTTGATGACTATGCAGACCCAGTCTGGAGCGACAAAGTTTGAAGCTGAAAGTGGGTGGCCGTCACAGGGGCTGCTGATGCTCTGTGTCACCTCTCACGAACTGTTGCACAATGCTGGCAGTGCTCCTCCTCCAGTGATACACATGCCTTGCAAGTGATTGCTTTTGCTGTAATGTGCACCGTATTCTATGTTTGCATTGCTGTACCTCAGTGCACCTGCCATGTTTCCCCACTGCAGAGCAACATGCGTGGTGGAGGCGCCAGTCTGAATGAAGACACCCTTGGCAGCCAGATCAAGTCTGGCATCGCACAGTTCCTGGCTCTGGAGATCTCCCGTGGCAACGGCCGTGACAACCGTGCTATCACCCGCTACCTACCCTGGCTGTATCATCCCCCCTCAGCCATGCAGCAGGGGTCAGTCCTTGTCCACACATGAATGTTATGAGACTTGGCCATCATGCATTCTCTTCCATGACAGCTTTGATATGAAATTGATATTTTAACTCAATAAAATCATTCAAGAAACAACTGGCAACCTGTTTTTTCTCATGTGTAATGCATTTGAAGTGGCCCTGAAATGGTGGGATTCAGCATTATGCTAGCCTACATGCACACACACACACACACACACACACACTTGCATGCACATGCACACACACACACGCACATGCAAGCACATGCACACACACACATGCACACACACACACATGCATTCACTGCAGCAGTGTCATTGATGTCAGTATCACCATCAGCATCACCTCCATCAACCACCACCACCACCCCATCTCAACCTTCTTGACCTATTGTAACATAATGCTGCTTTCCACTGCCTGCAGGCCCAAGGAGTTCATAGACTGCATTGGACACATCAGGCTGCTGTCCTGGCTGCTGATTGGCTCCCTGACTCACACAGCGGTGATGGAGGGCAGTGCCCAGGTGTCCTGCCTGCCCCTACCCCTGGAAGCCAGCGCCCACATTGCTGACCACATCATGGTTATCATGTCTGGTTTTGCCGAGCAGTCCAAGGTAGGCATTCGTCTGCTTTGGCATGATGTTGGGTAACTCATGGTCTTCGTGTCCGGTTTATCCGAGCAGTCCAAGGTAGGTGTCCCTCTGCTGTGGCCTGATGTAGGGTGTCTCCTGCCCTCTGTTTTCCTTACTGCATTGCATGGACTGGTTTATCAGTTGGCTACCTCAGTGCAAGAGCTCCTCCTTGTAATGGATAGAGAGAGGGGGTAGTGGGGAGTCAGAGATGACATGGACATGTGAACCAGGCCATACCTGTGTAGAATGCTATTAAAAAAAAGTGGATATGCAGTGGGAGATGTACAGAGTTTATAGTGAACGTTATTGAATTAAAATACTGGATGTAAATTTTACCTTCTGACAATGCCACAACGACTTCATCAAATAACTTTTCTTTCCAGTGACAGTACATATAGAGTGAAAGCAGAAAACCCTGCTGTTCAGTAAATCCATGCAAAAGTAATTTCCATCATTTGATGAGCATTTAAAGTCATGAATGAAGAATGTCATAAATCTGCCTCAGTGCAGAAGTCTTTGTATCGAGCGTTTATTTCCAATTTAGCAGTTATCTTGATATTTGCCTTTCCTTCCTTTGCAGGCTTCGGTGCTCCACATGTCCTCACTGTTCCACGCCTTTATCCTCTGCCAGGTGAGACTGCCTACCATTTTTATTCTGCTTTCTGTGCATGTCATTGTGTGGGTCTGATGGGCATGTTTATATAGAGGTGCATGACTGATAGTGATACAGGCAACATTTGAATAAAATCGATACTGGATTTTTTGTAGGTTTGATTTTTGGGGGAGAGGGGTGGGGGTGGGGGAATGGGGGCATAGTTGGGGTTTTCCCCCCTCCTCTTTGAAAGCAATGGTCCAGAAAGTGCTACTACATGTACTACTACTAGTATATGTCTTTTATGTATTTTTTGTGTGTGAATACAATGGCTCAGAGAGTGTTGCTACTGTTTATGTCATTTAACCGATTTCCTTGTTTGTGAACTCCTCTCACCATTACTGTGTACCATGAGCAATGGCTCTTATTCTAAACCCTTGTCTGCCTGTAGCTGTGGACCATGTATTGCGAGTCGGCAGCTGCCATGCATCCTCAGAACAGCGAGCAGCACCAGCGGGCATCAGCCATGGTGATGGATTTCTGGGCACGCGTCACTCCTGGCATCCTGCAGCTTCTCTCCCACTCTAAAGTGGTCAGTACCACCTTCAGTCTTGATTTCCACTGACCGTCACACCCTTCAGTCTTACAGCCATTACTCTTGCCGTCATCACTTTCGAGGTGCCTGGGCTTTTAAGTTCTCCAACTCGGTAACCCATCTGTTTCAGCAGTCCAAACTAGTTGTATGGTTGGCAGTGCTCCAGTATTCTTTGGATTCATGTTGGGAAATGTGAGGTTAGATGTAGTTGAAATCATCGTGGCATATATGTTTTAGGAAGTTTCTTATTCAGTTCAACTCAAATGATAAATGGAGTTTCATCAAATGACTACCCCTGACATTAAAGAAAAGTTCTTCTTGAAGGGAAGTATGTTGGGCTTCTTATGATAACTTTATTCTTCATGGAGTACTTTTGAATCTGGGCATATGTGCCAAAGCTGTTTAATAGGAAGTGTCTGATTGGTTGATCAACCACACAACCTGTCTGTTATAGAACCTGAGTTTAGTGTTAATTGGTTTTAGTTGTTATTTATTTGCATTGGTGTGGATGGAAACATTCTCAGGCACTCCAATTTCATATTTCCTTCATCAAATTATCATATTATGTCCTTGTATGTATGTGAGATGCTCGACGACCTAAATAAATAATACACCAAATTTAGATGCATGCTACCCAGATTCAGAAGTCTTTCCCTCCGTTTTCATATGATAACATAATGTAAAAAGTTTAGCTGACAGCATGACAGATGAATCTAGGATACATTTCTTAATGATGGTATTTTGTTTAACAGCTTGAAAGCAGAATGCACTTATTAAACTTCTCTCTGTGTGTGTGTGTGTGTGTGTGTGTGTGTGTGTGTGTGTGTGCAGCTTTTTTTTCTTCTTTTTTCCCCTTTGGAAATGGATTGCAAGCATGTGGCATGCTTTGACTGGGAAATGCATGAATGAAGGATGCATTCTCTTTAAAAGTTTTGTGTGTGTGTGTGTGTGTGTATATGTGTGTGTGTGTGTTTATGTGTGTGTGTGTGTTGTGTTTTGTGTGTGTGTGTGTGTGTGTGGGGGGGGGGGGGGGGGGGTGAATTATGTGTATTCTAATGGTCATCTCTGGTTATGTCCTGCAGGAGCAAAATAGTTTATTCCATTCTTATGACAAGTGTTGCAATTTAAAAAACCCACAGCAAAATGTCGCTTGTATTCAGAGAAAACTCTTTGGTATGTGCTGTAAATTGGAAACTCAACACGTGGTAAGGTTTTTTGGGTGTGAATAGGCCTTGTCAGCCACTGCAGATCCACCATACCTCAATTGTCCACCAAGTCATGGTCCTCTTCACCTCCAAAGAACTACCAAGAAAAAAAGAATTGCAAGACTTCAACTGCTCTGTACTTTTGATGTTTTCACTTTCTGGTATAGTCTAAGATTGAGCTAGATGATACTGTCAATGTTGGCAGAACATTTGAACTGTAATCTTCTAACTTACCAGTAAGGCAGTACATGTGCAAACATAGTGTCCTTGGTATGAAAGAATCCAAAGTATTTTCTGTTTTTGTGCTGTCTCTCTTTCTCTGTGGATAGAGTATGGCGGTAAGTGGTGGTATGTAGTCACTCTGGAGCACTTAGTGTTGTGCCCATGCACCGATATTTATTCTATATAGTTGTAGAGAAGCTCTACTAGAGCCTTGGAACAGCAGCTGTTGAGCTGTAGAGAGTGCTGTTCTAGAGTTGTAGAGAAGGCAGTGCTTGAGTTGTAGAGACAGCAGTGCCATTCTGTTGTGATAGTGGCGCTATAGCTATAGAAACAGCAGCACTAGAACTGTAGAGACAACAGCACTAGAGCTTTAGAGACAACAGCACTGCATGTAGAGCTGTAGAGACAACCGCACTAGAGCTGGAGAGACAACAGCACTACATGTTGAGCTGTAGAGACAACAGCACTACATGTAGAGCTGTAGAGACAACCGCACTAGAGCTTTAGAGACAACAGCACTGCATGTAGAGCTGTAGAGACAACCGCACTAGAGCTGGAGAGACAACAGCACTACATGTTGAGCTGTAGAGACAACAGCACTACATGTTGAGCTGTAGAGACAACAGCACTACATGTTGAGCTGTAGAGACAACAGCACTACATGTTGAGCTGTAGAGACAACCGCACTAGAGCTTTAGAGACAACAGCACTGCATGTAGAGCTGTAGAGACAACCGCACTAGAGCTGGAGAGACAACAGCACTACATGTTAAGCTGGAGAGACAACAGCACTACATGTAGAGCTGCAGAGACAACAACACTACATGTAGAGCTGGAGAGACAACAACACTACATGTACAGCTGGAGAGACAACAACACTACATGTAGAGCTGGAGAGACAACAGCACTACATGTACAGCTGGAGAGACAACAACACTACATGTACAGCTGGAGAGACAACAACACTACATGTACAGCTGGAGAGACAACAACACTACATGTAGAGCTGGAGAGACAACAACACTACATGTACAGCTGGAGAGACAACAACACTACATGTAGAGCTGGAGAGACAACAACACTACATGTACAGCTGGAGAGACAACAGCACTACATGTAGAGCTGGAGAGACAACAACACTACATGTACAGCTGGAGAGACAACAACACTACATGTACAGCTGGAGAGACAACAACACTACATGTACAGCTGGAGAGACAACAACACTACA
The DNA here is from genome assembly GCA_034096865.1 of Theodoxus fluviatilis. Classification (NCBI taxonomy): domain Eukaryota; kingdom Metazoa; phylum Mollusca; class Gastropoda; order Cycloneritida; family Neritidae; genus Theodoxus; species Theodoxus fluviatilis. Next base: position 78,515 of record JAWQFJ010002892.1, on the reverse strand, counting down.
TGTAGAGCTGGAGAGACAACAACACTACATGTAGAGCTGGAGAGACAACAACACTACATGTAGAGCTGGAGAGACAGCAGCACTACATGTAGAGCTGGAGAGACAGCAGCACTACATGTAGAGCTGTAGAGACAGCAGCACTACATGTAGAGCTGTAGAGACAGCAACACTACATGTAGAGCTGGAGAGACAACAACACTACATGTAGAGCTGGAGAGACAACAACACTACATGTAGAGCTGGAGAGACAGCAGCACTACATGTAGAGCTGGAGAGACAGCAGCACTACATGTAGAGCTGGAGAGACAACAACACTACATGTAGAGCTGGAGAGACAACAACACTACATGTAGAGCTGGAGAGACAGCAACACTACATGTAGAGCTGGAGAGACAACAACACTACATGTAGAGCTGTAGAGACAGCAGCACTAGAGCTGGAGAGACAACAACACTACATGTAGAGCTGGAGAGACAGAAGCACTAGAGCTGGAGAGACAGCAGCACTACATGTAGAGCTGTAGAGATAGCAGCACCAGCGCTTTAGAGACAACAGCACTAGAGCTGTAGAGACAACAACACTACATGTAGAGCTGGAGAGACAACAACACTACATGTAGAGCTGGAGAGACAACAACACTACATGTAGAGCTGGAGAGACAGCAACACTACATGTAGAGCTGGAGAGACAGCAGCACTACATGTAGAGCTGTAGAGACAACAACACTACATGTAGAGCTGGAGAGACAACAACACTACATGTAGAGCTGGAGAGACAACAACACTACATGTAGAGCTGGAGAGACAACAACACTACATGTAGAGCTGGAGAGACAGCAGCACTACATGTAGAGCTGGAGAGACAGCAGCACTACATGTAGAGCTGGAGAGACAACAACACTACATGTAGAGCTGGAGAGACAACAACACTACATGTAGAGCTGGAGAGACAACAACACTACATGTAGAGCTGGAGAGACAGCAGCACTACATGTAGAGCTGGAGAGACAACAACACTACATGTAGAGCTGGAGAGACAACAACACTACATGTAGAGCTGGAGAGACAGCAGCACTACATGTAGAGCTGGAGAGACAACAACACTACATGTAGAGCTGGAGAGACAGCAGCACTACATGTAGAGCTGGAGAGACAACAACACTACATGTAGAGCTGGAGAGACAACAACACTACATGTAGAGCTGGAGAGACAACAACACTACATGTAGAGCTGGAGAGACAGCAGCACTACATGTAGAGCTGGAGAGACAACAACACTACATGTAGAGCTGGAGAGACAACAACACTACATGTAGAGCTTTAGAGACAACAGCACTGCATGTAGAGCTTTAGAGACAACAGCACTGCATGTAGAGCTGTAGAGACAACAGCACTAGAGCTGGAGAGACAGTAGCACTGCATGTAGAGCTGTAGAGACAAGAGCACTAGAACTATAGAGACAACAGCACTATGTAGAGCTGTAGAGACAACAGCACTAGAGCTGTAGAGACAGCAGCACTACATGTATAGCTGGAGAGACAACAGCACTACATGTAGAGCTGTAGAGACAACAGCACTAGAGCTGTAGAGACAACAGCACTAGAGCTGTAGAGACAACATCACTACATGTAGAGCTGTAGAGACAACAGCACTAGAGCTGGAGAGACAACAGCACTACATGTAGAGCTGTAGAGACAACAGCACTATAGCTTTAGAGACAACAGCACTAGAGCTGGAGAGACAACATCACTACATGTAGAGCTGGAGAGACAACAGCACTAGAGCTGTAGAGACAGCAGCACTAGAGCTGTAGAAACAACAGCACTAGAGCTGGAGAGACAACAGCACTAGAGCTGTAGAGACAACAGCACTAGAGCTGTAGAGACAACAGCACAAGAGCTGTAGAGACAACAGCACTAGAGCTGTAGAGACAACAGCACTAGAGCTGGAGAGACAACATCACTACATGTAGAGCTGGAGAGACAACAGCACTACATGTAGAGCTGGAGAGACAACAGCACTACATGTAGAGCTGGAGAGACATGTAGAGCTGTAGAGATAGCAGCACCAGAGCTTTAGAGACAACAGCACTAGAGCTGGTGAGACAACAGCACTACATGTAGAGCTGTAGAGACAGCAGCACTAGAGCTGTAGAGACAACAGCACTAGAGCTGGAGAGACAACAGCACTACATGTAGAGCTGGAGAGTCAACAGCACCAGAGCTTTAGAGACAACAGCACTAGAGCTGGAGAGAACAGCACTACATGCAGAGCTGTAGAGATAGCAGCACTAGAGCTGGAGAGACAACAACACTACATGTAGAGCTGGAGAGACAGCAGCACTAGAGCTGGAGAGACAACAACACTACATGTAGAGCTGGAGAGACAGAAGCACTAGAGCTGGAGAGACAGCAGCACTACATGTAGAGCTGTAGAGATAGCAGCACCAGAGCTTTAGAGACAACAGCACTAGAGCTGTAGAGACAACAACACTACATGTAGAGCTGGAGAGACAACAACACTACATGTAGAGCTGGAGAGACAACAACACTACATGTAGAGCTGGAGAGACAGCAACACTACATGTAGAGCTGGAGAGACAGCAGCACTACATGTAGAGCTGTAGAGACAACAACACTACATGAAAAGCTGGAGAGACAGCAGCACTACATGTTGAGCTGGAGAGACAGCAGCACTACATGTTGAGCTGTAGAGACAACAACACTACATGTAGAGCTGGAGAGACAGCAGCACTACATGTTGAGCTGGAGAGACAGCAGCACTACATGTAGAGCTGGAGAGTCAGCAGCACTACATGTTGAGCTGGAGAGACAGCAGCACTACATGTTGAGCTGTAGAGACAACAGCACTACATGTAGAGCTGGAGAGACAGCAGCACTACATGTAGAGCTGGAGAGACAACAACACTACATGTAGAGTTGGAGAGACAGCAGCACTACATGTAGAGCTGGAGAGTCAGCAGCACTACATGTTGAGCTGGAGAGACAGCAGCACTACATGTTGAGCTGTAGAGACAACAGCACTACATGTAGAGCTGGAGAGACAGCAGCACTACATGTAGAGCTGGAGAGACAACAGCACTACATGTAGAGCTGGAGAGACAGCAGCACTACATGTTGAGCTGTAGAGACAACAACACTACATGTAGAGCTGGAGAGACAGCAGCACTACATGTAGAGCTGGAGAGACAACAACACTACATGTAGAGCTGGAGAGACAACAACACTACATGTAGAGCTGGAGAGACAACAACACTACATGTAGAGCTGGAGAGACAGCAGCACTACATGTAGAGCTGGAGAGACAGCAGCACTACATGTAGAGCTGGAGAGACAACAACACTACATGTAGAGCTGGAGAGACAGCAGCACTACATGTTGAGCTGGAGAGACAGCAGCACTACATGTTGAGCTGTAGAGACAACAGCACTAGAGCTGGAGAGACAGTAGCACTGCATGTAGAGCTGTAGAGACAAAAGCACTAGAGCTGGAGAGACAGCAGCACTACATGTAGAGCTGGAGAGACAACAACACTACATGTAGAGCTGGAGAGACAACAACACTACATGTAGAGCTGGAGAGACAGCAGCACTACATGTAGAGCTGGAGAGACAACAACACTACATGTAGAGCTGGAGAGACAACAACACTACATGTAGAGCTGGAGAGACAACAACACTACATGTAGAGCTGGAGAGACAACAACACTACATGTAGAGCTGGAGAGACAGCAGCACTACATGTAGAGCTGGAGAGACAACAACACTACATGTAGAGCTGGAGAGACAACAACACTACATGTAGAGCTGGAGAGACAACAACACTACATGTAGAGCTGGAGAGACAACAACACTACATGTAGAGCTGGAGAGACAACAACACTACATGTAGAGCTGGAGAGACAGCAGCACTACATGTAGAGCTGGAGAGACAACAACACTACATGTAGAGCTGGAGAGACAACAACACTACATGTAGAGCTGGAGAGACAACAACACTACATGTAGAGCTGGAGAGACAACAACACTACATGTAGAGCTGGAGAGACAACAACACTACATGTAGAGCTGGAGAGACAACAGCACTACATGTAGAGCTGGAGAGACAACAACACTAGAGCTGTAGAGACAACAGCACCAGAGCTGGAGAGACAGCAGCACTACATGTAGAGCTGGAGAGACAACAACACTACATGTAGAGCTGGAGAGACAACAACACTACATGTAGAGCTTTAGAGACAACAGCACTGCATGTAGAGCTTTAGAGACAACAGCACTGCATGTAGAGCTGTAGAGACAACAGCACTAGAGCTGGAGAGACAGTAGCACTGCATGTAGAGCTGTAGAGACAAGAGCACTAGAACTATAGAGACAACAGCACTATGTAGAGCTGTAGAGACAACAGCACTAGAGCTGTAGAGACAGCAGCACTACATGTATAGCTGGAGAGACAACAGCACTACATGTAGAGCTGTAGAGACAACAGCACTAGAGCTGTAGAGACAACAGCACTAGAGCTGTAGAGACAACAGCACTACATGTAGAGCTGTAGAGACAACAGCACTAGAGCTGGAGAGACAACAGCACTACATGTAGAGCTGTAGAGACAACAGCACTATAGCTTTAGAGACAACAGCACTAGAGCTGGAGAGACAACATCACTACATGTAGAGCTGGAGAGACAACAGCACTAGAGCTGTAGAGACAGCAGCACTAGAGCTGTAGAAACAACAGCACTAGAGCTGGAGAGACAACAGCACTAGAGCTGTAGAGACAACAGCACTAGAGCTGTAGAGACAACAGCACAAGAGCTGTAGAGACAACAGCACTAGAGCTGTAGAGACAACAGCACTAGAGCTGGAGAGACAACATCACTACATGTAGAGCTGGAGAGACAACAGCACTACATGTAGAGCTGGAGAGACAACAGCACTACATGTAGAGCTGGAGAGACATGTAGAGCTGTAGAGATAGCAGCACCAGAGCTTTAGAGACAACAGCACTAGAGCTGGTGAGACAACAGCACTACATGTAGAGCTGTAGAGACAGCAGCACTAGAGCTGTAGAGACAACAGCACTAGAGCTGGAGAGACAACAGCACTACATGTAGAGCTGGAGAGTCAACAGCACCAGAGCTTTAGAGACAACAGCACTAGAGCTGGAGAGAACAGCACTACATGCAGAGCTGTAGAGATAGCAGCACTAGAGCTGGAGAGACAACAACACTACATGTAGAGCTGGAGAGACAGCAGCACTAGAGCTGGAGAGACAACAACACTACATGTAGAGCTGGAGAGACAGAAGCACTAGAGCTGGAGAGACAGCAGCACTACATGTAGAGCTGTAGAGATAGCAGCACCAGAGCTTTAGAGACAACAGCACTAGAGCTGTAGAGACAACAACACTACATGTAGAGCTGGAGAGACAACAACACTACATGTAGAGCTGGAGAGACAACAACACTACATGTAGAGCTGGAGAGACAGCAACACTACATGTAGAGCTGGAGAGACAGCAGCACTACATGTAGAGCTGTAGAGACAACAACACTACATGAAAAGCTGGAGAGACAGCAGCACTACATGTTGAGCTGGAGAGACAGCAGCACTACATGTTGAGCTGTAGAGACAACAACACTACATGTAGAGCTGGAGAGACAGCAGCACTACATGTTGAGCTGGAGAGACAGCAGCACTACATGTAGAGCTGGAGAGTCAGCAGCACTACATGTTGAGCTGGAGAGACAGCAGCACTACATGTTGAGCTGTAGAGACAACAGCACTACATGTAGAGCTGGAGAGACAGCAGCACTACATGTAGAGCTGGAGAGACAACAACACTACATGTAGAGTTGGAGAGACAGCAGCACTACATGTAGAGCTGGAGAGTCAGCAGCACTACATGTTGAGCTGGAGAGACAGCAGCACTACATGTTGAGCTGTAGAGACAACAGCACTACATGTAGAGCTGGAGAGACAGCAGCACTACATGTAGAGCTGGAGAGACAACAGCACTACATGTAGAGCTGGAGAGACAGCAGCACTACATGTTGAGCTGTAGAGACAACAACACTACATGTAGAGCTGGAGAGACAGCAGCACTACATGTAGAGCTGGAGAGACAACAACACTACATGTAGAGCTGGAGAGACAACAACACTACATGTAGAGCTGGAGAGACAACAACACTACATGTAGAGCTGGAGAGACAGCAGCACTACATGTAGAGCTGGAGAGACAGCAGCACTACATGTAGAGCTGGAGAGACAACAACACTACATGTAGAGCTGGAGAGACAGCAGCACTACATGTTGAGCTGGAGAGACAGCAGCACTACATGTTGAGCTGTAGAGACAACAGCACTAGAGCTGGAGAGACAGTAGCACTGCATGTAGAGCTGTAGAGACAAAAGCACTAGAGCTGGAGAGACAGCAGCACTACATGTAGAGCTGGAGAGACAACAACACTACATGTAGAGCTGGAGAGACAACAACACTACATGTAGAGCTGGAGAGACAGCAGCACTACATGTAGAGCTGGAGAGACAACAACACTACATGTAGAGCTGGAGAGACAACAACACTACATGTAGAGCTGGAGAGACAACAACACTACATGTAGAGCTGGAGAGACAACAACACTACATGTAGAGCTGGAGAGACAGCAGCACTACATGTAGAGCTGGAGAGACAACAACACTACATGTAGAGCTGGAGAGACAACAACACTACATGTAGAGCTGGAGAGACAACAACACTACATGTAGAGCTGGAGAGACAACAACACTACATGTAGAGCTGGAGAGACAACAACACTACATGTAGAGCTGGAGAGACAGCAGCACTACATGTAGAGCTGGAGAGACAACAACACTACATGTAGAGCTGGAGAGACAACAACACTACATGTAGAGCTGGAGAGACAACAACACTACATGTAGAGCTGGAGAGACAACAACACTACATGTAGAGCTGGAGAGACAACAACACTACATGTAGAGCTGGAGAGACAGCAGCACTACATGTAGAGCTGTAGAGACAACAACACTAGAGCTGGAGAGACAACAGCACTAGAGCTGGAGAGACAACATCACTACATGTAGAGCTGTAGAGACAACAACACTAGAGTTGGAGAGACAGCAGCACTACATGTAGAGCTGTAGAGACAAGAACACTAGAGCTGGAGAGACAACAACACTACATGTAGAGCTGTAGAGATAGCAGCACCAGAGCTGGAGAGACAACAACACTCCATGTAGAGCTGTAGAGACAGCAGCACTAGAGCTGTAGAGACAACAGCACTAGAACTGTAGAGACAACAGCACTAGAGCTGGAGAGACAACAGCACTACATGTAGAGCTGTAGAGACAACAGCACTAGAGCTGTAGAGACAACAGCACTAGAACTGTAGAGACAACAGCACTCCAACTGTAGAGACAACAGCACTACATGTAGAGCTGTAGAGACAACAGCACGAGAGCTTTAGAGACAACAGCACTGCATGTAGAGCTGTAGAGACAACAGCACTAGAGCTGGAGAGACAGTAGCAGTGCATGTAGAGATGTAGAGACAAAAGCACTAGAGCTATAGAGACAACAGCACTATGTAGAGCTGTAGAGACAACAGCACTAGAGCTGTAGAGACAACAGCACTAGAGCTGTAGAGACAACAGCACTAGAGCTGTAGAGACAACAGCACTAGAGCTGGAGAGACAACAGCACTACATGTAGAGCTGGAGAGACAACGGCACTACATGTAGAGCTGTAGAGACAACAGCACTAGAGCTGTAGAGACAGCAGCACTAGAGCTGTAGAGACAACAGCACTACATGTAGAGCTGGAGAGACAACAGCACTACATGTAGAGCTGGAGAGACAACAACACTACATGTAGAGCTGGAGAGACAACAGCACTACATGTAGAGCTGGAGAGACAACAGCACTACATGTAGAGCTGTAGAGACAACAGCACCAGAGCTTTAGAGACAACAGCACTAGAGCTGGAGAGACAACAGCACTACATGTAGAGCTGGAGAGACAGCAGCACTAGAGCTGTAGAGACAACAGCACTACATGTAGAGCTGGAGAGACAGCAGCACTACATGTAGAGCTGGAGAGACAACAACACTAGAGCTGGAGAGAACAGCACTACATGCAGAGCTGTAGAGACAACAACACTAGAGCTGGAGAGACAGCAGCACTACATGTAGAGCTGGAGAGACAACAGCACTAGAGCTGGAGAGAACAGCACTACATGTAGAGCTGGAGAGACAACAACACTAGAGCTGGAGAGACAACAGCACTACATGTAGAGCTGGAGAGACAACAGCACTACATGTAGAGCTGTAGAGACAACAGCACTACATGTATAGCTGGAGAGACAGCAGCACTACATTTAGAGCTGGAGAGACAACAACACTAGAGCTGGAGAGACAACAGCACTACATGTAGAGCTGGAGAGACAGCAGCACTACATGTAGAGCTGGAGAGACATCAACACTAGAGCTGGAGAGACAACAGCACTACATGTAGAGCTGGAGAGACAGCAACACTACATGTAGAGCTGGAGAGACAACAGCACTACATGTAGAGCTGGAGAGACAACAACACTAGAGCTGGAGAGAACAGCACTACATGCAGAGCTGTAGAGATAGCAGCACTAGAGCTGCAGAGACAACAACACTACATGTAGAGCTGTAGAGACAGCAGCACTAGAGTTGGAGAGACAACAGCACTACATGTAGAGCTGTAGAGACAACAACACTACTCACTAGAGCTGGAGAGACAACAGCACTAGAGCTGTAGAGACAACAACACTAGAGCTGGAGAGACAACAACAATACATGTAGAGCTGGAGAGACAGCAGCACTACATGTAGAGCTGGAGAGACAACAACACTACATGTAGAGCTGGAGAGACAACAACACTACATGTAGAGCTGGAGAGACAACAACACTACATGAAAAGCTGGAGAGACAACAGCACTACATGTAGAGCTGGAGAGACAACAACACTAGAGCTGGAGAGAACAGCACTACATGCAGAGCTGTAGAGATAGCAGCACTAGAGCTGGAGAGACAACAACACTACATGTAGAGCTGTAGAGACAGCAGCACTAGAGTTGGAGAGACAACAGCACTACATGTAGAGCTGTAGAGACAACAGCACTACATGTAGAGCTGTAGAGATAGCAGCACCAGAGCTTTAGAGACAACAGCACTAGAGCTGGAGAGACAACAGCACTACATGTAGAGCTGTAGAGACAACAGCACTAGAGCTGGAGAGACAACAGCACTACATGTAGAGCTGGAGAGACAGCAGCACCAGAGCTTTAGAGACAACAGCACTAGAGCTGGAGAGAACAGCACTACATGCAGAGCTGTAGAGATAGCAGCACTAGAGCTGGAGAGACAACAGCACTACATGTTGAGCTGTAGAGACAGCAGCACTAGAGCTGGAGAGACAACAACACTACATGTAGAGCTGGAGAGACAGAAGCACTAGAGCTGGAGAGACAGCAGCACTACATGTAGAGCTGTAGAGATAGCAGCACCAGAGCTTTAGAGACAACAGCACTAGAGCTGTAGAGACAACAACACTACATGTAGAGCTGGAGAGACAACAACACTACATGTAGAGCTGTAGAGACAACAGCACTACATGTAGAGCTGGAGAGACAACAACACTACATGTAGAGCTGGAGAGACAACAACACTACATGTAGAGCTGGAGAGACAACAACACTACATGTAGAGCTGGAGAGACAACAACACTACATGTAGAGCTGGAGAGACAACAACACTACATGTAGAGCTGGAGAGACAGCAGCACTACATGTTGAGCTGGAGAGACAGCAGCACTACATGTTGACCTGTAGAGACAACAACACTACATGTAGAGCTGGAGAGACAGCAGCACTACATGTAGAGCTGTAGAGACAACAACACTAGAGCTGGAGAGACAACAACACTACATGTAGAGCTGTAGAGATAGCAGCACCAGAGCTGGAGAGACAACAACACTCCATGTAGAGCTGGAGAGACAACAACACTACATGTAGAGCTGGAGAGACAACAACACTACATGTAGAGCTGTAGAGATAGCAGCACCAGAGCTGGAGAGACAACAACACTACATGTAGAGCTGGAGAGACAACAACACTACATGTAGAGCTGTAGAGATAGCAGCACCAGAGCTGGAGAGACAACAACACTACATGTAGAGCTGGAGAGACAACAACACTACATGTAGAGCTGTAGAGACAGCAGCACCAGAGCTGGAGAGACAACAACACTACATGTAGAGCTGTAGAGATAGCAGCACCAGAGCTGGAGAGACAACAACACTACATGTAGAGCTGTAGAGATAGCAGCACCAGAGCTGGAGAGACAACAACACTACATGTAGAGCTGGAGAGACAACAACACTACATGTAGAGCTGTAGAGATAGCAGCACCAGAGCTGGAGAGACAACAACACTCCATGTAGAGCTGTAGAGACAGCAGCACTAGAGCTGTAGAGACAACAACACTACATGTAGAGCTGTAGAGACAGCAGCACTAGAGCTGTAGAGACAACAGCACTAGAACTGTAGAGACAACAGCACTAGAGCTGGAGAGACAACAGCACTACATGTAGAGCTGTAGAGACAACAGCACTAGAGCTGTAGAGACAACAGCACTAGAACTGTAGAGACAACAGCACTAGAACTGTAGAGACAACAGCACTACATGTAGAGCTGTAGAGACAACAGCACGAGAGCTTTAGAGACAACAGCACTGCATGTAGAGCTGTAGAGACAACAGCACTAGAGCTGGAGAGACAGTAGCACTGCATGTAGAGCTGTAGAGACAAAAGCACTAGAGCTATAGAGACAACAGCACTATGTAGAGCTGTAGAGACAACAGCACTAGAGCTGTAGAGACAGCAGCACTACATGTATAGCTGGAGAGACAACAGCACTACATGTAGAGCTGTAGAGACAACAGCACTAGAGCTGTAGAGACAACAGCACTAGAGCTGTAGAGACAACAGCACTAGAGCTGGAGAGACAACAGCACTACATGTAGAGCTGGAGAGTCAACAGCACCACATGTAGAGCTGGAGAGACAACAGCACTACATGTAGAGCTGGAGAGTCAACAGCACCACATGTAGAGCTGGAGAGACAACAACACTACATGTAGAGCTGTAGAGACAACAGCACTAGAGCTGTAGAGACAACAGCACTAGAGCTGTAGAGACAACAGCACTAGAGCTGGAGAGTCAACAGCACCACATGTAGAGCTGGAGAGACAACGGCACTACATGTAGAGCTGGAGAGACAACAGCACTACATGTAGAGCTGTAGAGACAGCAGCACTAGAGCTGTAGAGACAGCAGCACTAGAGCTCTAGAGACAACAGCACTAGAGCTGTAGAATCAACAGCACTAGAGCTGGAGAGACAACAGCACTACATGTAGAGCTGGAGAGACAACAGCACTACATGTAGAGCTGTAGAGATAGCAGCACCAGAGCTTTAGAGACAACAGCACTAGAGCTGGAGAGACAACAGCACTACATGTAGAGCTGTAGAGACAGCAGCACTAGAGCTGTAGAGACAACAGCACTACATGTAGAGCTGGAGAGACAGCAGCACTACTTGTAGAGCTGGAGAGACAACAACACTAGAGCTGGAGAGACAACAGCACTACATGTAGAGCTGGAGAGACAGCAGCACTACATGTAGAGCTGGAGAGACAGCAGCACTACATGTAGAGCTGGAGAGACAACAGCACTACATGTAGAGCTGGAGAGACAACAACACTAGAGCTGGAGAGAACAGCACTACATGCAGAGCTGTAGAGATAGCAGCACTAGAGCTGGAGAGACAACCACACTACATGTAGAGCTGTAGAGACAGCAGCACTAGAGTTGGAGAGACAACAGCACTACATGTAGAGCTGTAGAGACAACAACACTACTCACTAGAGCTGGAGAGACAACAGCACTAGAGCTGTAGAGACAACAACACTAGAGCTGGAGAGACAACAACACTACATGTAGAGCTGGAGAGACAACAACACTACATGTAGAGCTGGAGAGACAACACTACATGAAAAGCTGGAGAGACAGCAACACTACATGTACAGCTGGAGAGACAACAACACTACATGTAGAGCTGGAGAGACAGCAGCACTACATGTAGAGCTGTAGAGACAACAGCACTAGAGCTGGAGAGACAACAACACTACATGTAGAGCTGGAGAGACAACAACACTACATGTAGAGCTGGAGAGACAACAACACTACATTTAGAGCTGGAGAGACAGCAGCACTACATGTAGAGCTGGAGAGACAACAACACTACATGTAGAGCTGGAGAGACAGCAGCACTACATGTAGAGCTGTAGAGACAACAACACTACATGTAGAGCTGTAGAGATAGCAGCACCAGAGCTGGAGAGACAACAACACTACATGTAGAGCTGTAGAGACAGAAGCACTAGAGCTGGAGAGACAACAACACTACATGTAGAGCTGTAGAGATAGCAGCACCAGAGCTGGAGAGACAACAACACTACATGTAGAGCTGTAGAGACAGAAGCACTAGAGCTGGAGAGACAACAGCACTACATGTAGAGCTGTAGAGATAGCAGCACCAGAGCTTTAGAGACAACATCACTAGAGCTGTAGAGACAACAGCACGAGAGGTGGAGAGACAACAGACACTACATGTAGAGCTGTAGAGACAGCAGCACTAGAGCTTTAGAGACAACAGCACTAGAGCTGGAGAGACAGCAGCACTGCATGTAGAGCTGTAGAGACAACAGCACTAGAGCTGTAGAGACAACAGCACTGCATGTAGAGCTGTAGAGACAACAGCACTAGAGCTGAAGAGACAACAGCACTACATGTAGAGCTGTAGAGATAGCAGCACCAGAGCTTTAGAGACAACAGCACTAGAGCTGTAGAGAAAACAACACTAGAGCATTAGAGACAACGGAACTAGAGCTTTAGAGACAACAGCACTAGCGCTTTAGAGACAACAGCACTAGAGCTTTAGAGACAGCAGCTTGATAACTGTAAGGATGGCAGCGCTAGAGCTGGTGGGATGGCAGCACTAAAATTGAAGAGACAGCAGCACTAGAGCTATGGAGACAGCAGTATTAGAGCTGTGGAGTCGGCATTGCTAGAACTGTTGAGACAACAGTGCTAGAAGTGTAGAGGCAGCAGCACTAGTGTTGTAGAAACAGCAATGTTAGAGCTGCAGAGATGGCATTGCTAGGTGTTTGGGGACTAAAGCGATAGAGTTGTAGAGCCCACAGCACCAGCACTGTAGAGATGGTATTGTTAGAGCATTACAAATGGCAAAACAGACGGCATTGCTAGAAGTGTACAGACGCATTGCTAGAGCATTACAGATGGCATTGCTAGAGCTGTACAGACAGGATTGCTAGAGCATTACAAACAGAATTGCTAGAGCTGTACAAACAACATTGCTAGAGCATTACAGATAGCATTGGTAGAGCATTACAGATAGCATTGCTAAAGCATTACAGACATCATTGCTAAAGCTGTACAGACAGCATTGCCAGAGCTGCACAGATGGCATTGCTAGAACTGTACAGACAGCATTGCTAGAGCATTACAGACAGCATTGCTAGAGCTGTACAGACAGCATTGCTAGAGCTGTACAGACAGCATTGCTAGAGCATTACAGACAGCATTGCTAGAGCATTACAGACAGCATTGCTAGAGCTGTACAGACGGCATTGCTAGAGCTGTACAGACAGCATTGCTAGAGCATTACAGACAGCATTGCTAGAGCATTACAGACAGCATTGCTAGAGCTGTACAGATGGCATTGCTAGAGCTGTACAGACAGCATTGCTAGAGCATTACAGACAGCATTGCTAGAGCTGTACAGACGGCATTGCTAGAGCTGTACAGACAGCATTGCTAGAGCTGTACAGACGGCATTGCTAGAGCATTACAGACAGCATTGCTAGAGCATTACAGA
>JAWQFJ010002892.1:52500-64489 GCA_034096865.1 Theodoxus fluviatilis | reverse complement strand
TCGGTTTCTGCGCGAGACTTTCCAAATATGGCAAGTGCCGCTCGCGTCAAGCTGCGAGTGTGCGAGATGAGGACGCAAGCGGCTCACAGCTAGCGGCCAAGCGCCGTAGGCGCAAGCAGCTTGCGTCACAAATGGACGCCTAGTGTGCGACGGGCCTAAGATCTGTTTGCGCTTTTTATAAAATAAGCAGCAATAGGGGGGGGGGGGGGGGGGGGAGGGGGGGGGGGGGGGGTCGACAGTAGCAAAATCGTTAGTGTCATGAAGATTTGACAATTTTAAAATTCGATGCAGACGGTGTCATTGATAATAGCACTGAACTGTTTCGTATGAAGGTTTGCCCTGAGGCCAGCTCACGAGATAAGATAGGTATGAACGACATTACCGTCAGAAAACCAGTACTAAAACCTTCATAGCATGAGTGCTCTGCACACGTCATGGAATGAACTTACCAGTTTCATGGTGACTGTGAGTAAGGCCTTAAGCATACTAGTTCACTAGAGACTTCGCCTACCAGCGAAAGTGTCTCTAGCCCAGTTGACATCACGTGGTGGAAGGTTTTCGTCCGAAATATGCAAATGGAGGTCACACGAGAGGCTTGCGGGATAGCCAATCTGCTCCCTGACATACGCCGTTAAAGTAGTTCTAAGACTATTTCGTTCAAAATTCTTAACGTACTCTTGTTGAGGCAATAAACAAGCGTTTGTTCGATAAAATAAAATGTTTGTGTTGAAATGGAAACAAGTTTTGACAGCTGAATGATTTCTGTAAAAAGAGGAGAAGAAAAAAGTATCAGAACGAACTATTTTTGGCGCAATGCTGTAATGCGAAAGGTCAATCTATTACGCATTCATTGCGGACTGCGCCAGAGTCACTTCTGACTCGGGTTCACAGAGTGGGCCTTAAGAGCACACTACACACGGCTGCTACCGCTGGATACTCCCCTCATCAGAAAAAAAACAACAAGTGAGCAGTTTCACAGATTAAGCTTAACATTCAGTTTGTATATCCATCAAAACTGCATCTACTGTGGTTTCTAGTTTTGCTTCTCTGAAAACCAACACTGCGTGGATGATGAATGGTTATTGTTATTAATGCCGATCATCCATCAAAGCGACAACTGGCATCTCACAGCCATTAGTGATGTCGTCAAACTTGTTCCTTTTGAACGCTGCTTGGAAGGAATGAAATATGTTCTCAAACTTAACACCGCATTTGACATGCGCCTGAAGTATTCTCTCATTAAGTCTTGGCAGTTTTGAAATATTGAGTGAAGAAAAATGTGTATGAATGTTCCCACATGAGATCGTTGATGCCTTGTAGAAATAAGTAGCGAGTAATCATTAGAGAAAAATCTGTACACATCTGTGGAGAGAGAGGGAGAGAGAGGAGGGGGGAGAGAGAGAGAGAGAGAGAGAGAGAGAGAGAGAGAGAGAGAGAGAGAGAGAGAGAGGAGAGAGAGAGAGAGAGAGAGAGAGAGAGAGAGAGAGAGAGAGAGAGACAGACAGAGAGAGAGGGACAGAGAGAGAGAGATGGGGGGGGGGAGGACGGGGACGAGAGAAACATGAAGGTTCTGGTTGAGGGATGATGCAAGGTCGAGGCAGAGACTGTGAGATGGAGGTAAAGACGGGCAAAGAAAGGTTAGCGAATGATAGGAAAAGGTATACAGGGGAAGGGAGGACATGGGGGTAGTGAGAGGAGGGGGGAAAGAGGCAGACACCCATATCGGGTAGGGAGGAAGATGTTTGCATCGCTCTGTCTGCACTGCCTGCCCTTTGGCGGCAAATATCACCCTGCCACTATTTCCCCTCGTCCCTTTAAAACCACCACCCCACCACCCCTACTGCCTCCCTCCCCTCTCCTTCCCTCTCACTCTCCATGTCCTCTTTTCTTTTCTACGTCTCACGTCATCCGCACCTCCCTTCCCTGACGTACAGTATACCCAACCTCTGGACACCCGTACTTCGGCCAGCATGGTCCTAGCGAGGAAACCGTAAGCGTAAGTGTATTAAAATGAACCCTCGCCCACTCATTTTCTGTGCTGGAAACTCGCTTGCAAATGGCTCCCTCTCCACACACAAAAGTCTCTTTAGCAGTCTTTTCTTACGTCATCCCTCTGTCCACCATGACGTCACTCTTCCTTCAGGGCTGACGTCCCCTAGGGGGATGCTCTCAATGCTCTTCGTGCGAGGAGTGGACAGGACGTCGTGGGCCTGGTGGGCCTGGAGGGCTAGCAGAGCTGAGGGAGGTGAGGAAATGCAGACGCGACCTGTGTGCTAACCCTAGAGAATGGAAGGGTTGAAGCAAGCAAAGGGTGGGAAAGTGAGGGGAGGGGGATAGGGGGAGGGGGTGGGGGATGAGGAAGGGCAGAGAGTGAGACCGCCCCAGAGGATTAGAGGAGTTGGGATGTCTGCATGGTCAGGCTGATTACCCAAAGCATCATTCGTCTCCAGCTATTGCTTCAGCTGCGCTCAGAGCTGCAACTGGAAGCAGCTGATGAGGACGTGAATGAACACACCGCAAAGACTGTCAAAAGATTATATAATTATGTGAAAAGTAGTAATTAGTTTAAAACATTATTTTATTTTCAAAGCAAGCCACAACTAGCTACCCTTCTCAGACATTGAAAATCTGTTGACAAATACAATGTTTCCATGCTGCCGGTCTCATCACATATTTTAAAGGTGGATTTAAGAGTCCAATCTGCGTTGAAAACCGTGAAAGACAATGCGTGGTAATTGTCAGGTAAAATGAAAAATGGGGGGTAAGGTATTTGTTGGTCACTCTGAGTGAACGGTCGAAAATCGTCAAACGTTGGCCAAGGAAGACAGTTTCATTTCTTCTTCATGAAATGTCTAAATTGAAAAGCATTTTATTGATAAGATTAAAAGTGATAGGTCAGGATGAGAAGACGAAGACAGCAGAGTGTTTACACTTGCCATTGAAAACATCATAATCTCACATTCTTGTTAACAACGTTGTACTCGTGTCGCAGTCAAAATCTTATCGCTGGTCAGAATAGGCAATGAATACTTGCAAAGCCATACATGTATCTAAATACTTTTTGTGGTTGGGTTTTATTGTGTAGTCAGTCATTCAGTCTGTCTGTCTGTCTGTCTGTCTGTCTGTCTGTCTGTCTGTCTGTCTGTCTGTCTGTCTGTCTGTCTGTCTGTCTGTCTGTCTGTCTGTCTGTCTGTCTGTCTGTCTGTCTGTCTGTCTGCCTGTCTGTCTGTCTGTCTGTCTGTCTGTCTGTCTGTGTGTATGTGTGTGTGTATGCGCGCGCCCGTGCGTGTGTGTCTGTCAGTCTGTCTGTCTGTCTGTCTGTCTGTCTGTCTGTCTGTCTGTCTGTCTGTCTGTCTGTCTGTCTGTCTGTCTGTCTGTCTGTCTGTCTGTCTGTCTGTCTGTTTGTCTGTCTGTCTGTCTGTTTGTTTAAAAATGGGACTGATGAGGAGAACAAGGCAGCAGAAAATCGTCAAACTCACTGATCATCAAAACTCCTAGTCGAGATGTACGGTTTTGCTCAGTGAATACAAAGTAAAGCTGCTGAAGATTGTGCTCAGACCTGCTTGGAATTGAGAAGGTTTGAAGAGAGGAGAACAGTAGAAAATCTTCAAACTTTTTGACCATCGAAAACATTTCACTTTGCTGATCAACGAAAGCTCACTCTTAGTCGCGACGAAATTTCTGTTCAGTGAAGACGAAGAACACTTGTTATAATCTTTGTCTAGACCTGCTTTGAAATGGTAGGATGTGTAGAGAAAGGACGACATACAAACATGTTGGGGGGGGGGGGGGTGTTTATGGAAAATGATTTCCTTTTCTCACCAACCACAATGACTCTGAATCTAGATGTACGTTTCTGGTCAGAGAAGACGAAGGACACGTGCTAAGGCCATTGTCTAGACTTGTTTGAAAATGAGAGGACTAACGAAAAGATGGCGGCAGAAAATGTTCGGTCTCTGTTCCCATCAAATACAGCTTCTGACCAACTCTAATTGACTCGTGAGTCGTGATGCACGTTTTTGTTCAGAGAGGACGAAGAGCACGTGCTACGACCTGTGTCCAGACTTGCTTGAAAAGATTGCACACGTGAGGAGGAGAAGATGGCAGAAAATAATCAGGCTCTTTTCTGATCACCCTCATTTATTTTGAGTCGAGAAGACGTTTCTTGTCAGATGGGACAACGCACGCTTCCAAAGGCCTATGCCCAAACGTTCTTGAAAATGATAGTGCGCATGAGGAGTTGGGAAAAATATGTGTCCATCAAAAACAACATTCTTTACTGACCACCCTCATTTACTCTGAGTCAAGATGTACGTTTCTGGTCAGAGTAGACAAAGAACACACGTTCAGACCTGTGTCCATGCTCGCTTGCAAATGATAGGGCCAGTGACCAGTGGAGGCTAAGCAGTATGAGGTGGCCAGGCTGAGTGGACATGTCCACAAATCCAGCAGTCAGTACTGGACTTTCTGTCGCCTTTCAGTCTGGGGAAAGCTGACGGGGGGTGCGATTTGGGTGAGAGGGGTGGGTGGGTGAGTCAAGGGGGTGGGGCATGAGGTAAAGGGAAGAGGGGAGGGGAGGGAACGGGTGGCTGGAGGAAGAGAGAGACAGCAGGACACGAACAGACGGACGAGAGGGCGGGAGACAAATAGTTGTGACAGGCGGTGATCGGGGAGCTCATCCATCATGGGAGGACGGGAGGGAGGACGGGACGATGATCGAATGTGGACACAGACGTGTCTGATCTGGTTTTTCTGTGTCTCTACTTGTGTCCGTCTGTGTGTGTGTGTGTGTGTGTGTGTGTGTGTGTCTGTCTGTCTGTCTGTCTGTCTGTCTGTCTGTCTGTCTGTCTGTCTGTCTGTCTGTCTGTCTGTGTGTGTGTGTGTGTGTATGCGCGCGCCCGTGCGTGTGTGTCTGTCAGTCTGTCTGTCTGTCTGTCTGTCTGTCTGTCTGCCTGTCTGTCTGCCTGCCTGTCTGTCTGTCTGTCTGTCTGTCTGTCTGTCTGTCTGTCTGTCTGTCTGTCTGTCTGTCTGTCTGGCTGTCTCTTTGTTTTTCCTTCTCTCTGTCTCTCTGTCTGTCTGACTGCCCTTTTGTTTGTCAACCAGAAACTAATTCACCTCGTGAGAATGAGCAAGAGCGATTTTTCTGCAGAATGAGGGTCCTAGCGTATCGACCAAAATTTAATCTGATGAGAAAAGCTCATGCTACGTCCAATGCAAAATATTGACTCGCTCAAGGGGCTCGGAGTGATAATGATCTCTTTATACCGAGTCGAGCGTAGACGACCTCAAGGCGTTCATTGAAATGGACTTTTTAAAAGTCTCCTTCGCAAGTGCCCGCCTGCAGGCTGACTGATACATTCTAATTTGAAGATCAAATGAAATTGTCAAGAAAAAGGCTCATTGTAACACAGAGAAGCCTGAACAAAGTAGAAATATGCTGGTGTTATTGATCGCCAGTTGTCTGCACCGCTTCAGAGTTGCCTCCAGGGACTTGCTTGTCAATGAGGGCTTCCACTCATCGCTTCATGCAGTGGGAGGAGGAGTGCAGCGGTTCCCGCTCAATGCTCTATTCTCTCTGCATTGTCAAGGAAGGCTGGAAGAAGAGAAAACAATACAGCCTCCATCTGTAGTGCACACTAGAGTGGACCTGGTCTCTGTACCGCGCAGTGTGAAGGAGATCGTTTCTAGAATGCGATGGAGTGGAGATGTCGAAACAGTGCACGTAGAGTGGAACTCGTCTCTGTAGCGGAGAATGTTCTAGAACTTGTGGATTCTGTCTTTGGACAGAGGAAGATTTATGTAGTGGACATTGGAGTGTTGGTTTTTTCATGTGTGTACGGTGAGAATGGCTTTCTTCATCCCGAAAAGTGAAGCGGAACCTTTCATTACAACAGACAGTGGCGTCGAATTCTCTTTATTGGACAGAGTAGTAGAGTTTGTATCTTTGGTGACTTCAGCGGCCAGTATTGTGAAGATTTTTTTTCTGAGCAATCGGTGGAGGAGAGTTTGTCTCAGTAGCAGATAGCGATTGGAGTATTTCTGCATACCACTCCCAGCGGGTTTACGTGTCTCCCTTTGCGATTTGTAAAAGGCTTGACTTGCTCCTACACTAACCTGTCCCTGTGATTTATAGCCATTGGTCTCAAATAGACTACAGAGGCTGATAGGCCGTAAAATCCCATTAATTCACTCATTCATTCATTCGTTCATTCATTCTCATTCATTCATTCATTCTCATTCATCCATTTTCATTCATTCATTCATTCATTCATTCATTCGGTTTTTGTATACCTGACGATGAACTCTGTAGCAGAGAGTGGAATGGCATTTCTCTGTAGTGGAGTATGCCTCTATAGCAGACTTCGAAGTCTCTCTGTACGGAACAGTGATTGGAGCTTCTTCATGCTGAACAGCGGCGTGAAGGTTCACTTTGTAACCGTCAGTAAAGCAGAGAGTCTGTCTTTGAAATACACTGAGGCTGAACTTCTGTCAATGGCAGACAGCGAAGAGAAGTTTTTCTCTATAGCGGACACTGAAGTGAACCGTATTTCAATATTCGACAGTGGAGATATAGATCTCTCAATAGCAGACAGTCGAGTGAACCTTGTCTCCATAGTGGACGGCGAAATGAACCTTCTCGCTACGGCAGAAAAAGCTATTCGGACCCTCTCTCCACATGCAGTGCGTGACGAACAGTGGAGCGTGAAATCCCAGGCGGACACACATGGGTGGTCGTGGAGAAAAAATGGCGAGTCCTTGGCGCTGGTAGGGACAGGGTGGCGACACTGAAGGCGTTTACGGAGTGGATCACTCGAACGCATACACACACGACAGCAGGAGGGAGAGGCCCAAGTCTCGAGGTGGGGAACGGGACTGGAGTGGAGCGATTCCTCTACCAAGACAAACACTTGATCTTCCCTTGGCATGTGCAGGACACTGCGTGGGGAGGGAAAAGATGGGGGAGGGAGGGGGCAGGTGGGGGGTAGAGGGGAAAGGTGGGGTAGGGTTCGGGGGGGGGGGGGGGGGGGGTGAGGGAAGGGGTGGGAGAGGGCGGAAGAGGGGGAGATCGGAGGTGGAGGAGGACATTAAGGTTGTAGATAGTAGGGGAACTGAGGATTGGAGATGGGGGATGGGGGTAGATGGGAGAAATGGCGGCGGCGTTGAATGTAAGAAAGGTTCACGGGTAGATGGGCAATGAAGGGGGTAAAGTGTAAACTAAAGGTTTGAGCCCCGAACATGGCCTAAAAGTATCTATATAAAATCACACCTTCACTTTATTACACCTTGACACTGCATTCACTTTAACCAAACAAAATATGTCCATATACTGGAAGATGTAAATCCAAAAATGACGAGGGACGTAGCTATGTTTATCTACTACTCTCAAAAATAGAGAAAGGTTCATGTTAGACACAGGTCCATCAACCATGGTAGTCGACTAATTGTCCATCTCGCAAAACTGTTTATTGTCACCTAATATATCTGTGACGGGCGGCCGGCCTGAACAATAAAGTGTCAAAGTCAAAGTCAAAGGCTGCATTCACTTCTTGATGCTCATCGCAGACTCGATGTTAAAGGTGATGGAAGCTCCTAACACAACGCCGAAACCATGCAGAGTGAGGATTTTGCTCATCACCCATATCCAGGTCTCAGACCGCTGGCACCCTTAAAGGCGTCCTCACACGTGGCAAGTTTTCTTGAAGGGACAGGAAAGTTTCCTTGTCTCCGGCAAGCTTTTCACCTCACACGTTGCAAGTCTCGCAACTCACGGTGTCCTTTTATTTGGTAAGTCTCACGATAACGTTCGCGCTTCACAGGGTTACTTAGGACTTCAGTCCGCCTTTGCCGCCATCAAGGATGCCCAGTTTTCATTTGGACATGATTATGTGTGGGTCCATGCTGTCTGTGTCGATGGTTGTTGTCAGGTGCCACTGCAGGATGCGTAAATCGCCCGATGATCAGGGGATGAAGTGTAAAGCGATTTGAGACCCAGACGGGCGGAAAGTCGCTACATAAAACCACTACCTTTGCCTTTGCCTTCAGATAGAAGCGATGCGACTCAAGCACCTTGTCCGAGATGCAACACTGTGAGTCGTGAGGGTTCAAACGCCCCACTCATCAGCCGCAAGTGACTGCAGGCAAACGCATTATCCACGAAAGGTAAAGGTAAAGGAGCTCTTTTTATAATGCGCCTTTTCACCCACTGCTGATAGCTCAAACCACACACTTTCAACCCCTGGTCATCGGGCCACTCCTATTTATCACTCCATATCAACTCCTCGGGGAGCACGCAGTCAGGTTGCCGGTGAACGCGCCAAAGTTACCTTGGACAATATTCAGCTCAGCCCTCGCTAGCGTTTGCTCATTACCAACCTCACCACGGCAGCCTTGGGTTTAGAAGCAGCCGCTGTACGAGATGGCGTGCACGCTTTTTCCTCTCTTGACGCGCAGTATGCAATCTGCATCTTTCTCTCCAACAAAATCACCATTGTCTCTATGCTGGCATTCTTTGAGACAGTCAAAATTATCCTTAATCTCTTTGCGTAAGGGCAGGAATGTACTTCACCAAAAAGCACTTTGAACCCAACATTTTCCGCGTGCTGGAGATTCGTTGAGGCTTTGCAGGAGAGAGATTAACTACCACTTGACGCTGGCGCTGTAGCGACTGCGAAGCCTCGAGTGACGGTCTGTGCTGAAGAGGTCGAAAAGAGATCTTCAGCGA
The DNA here is from genome assembly GCA_034096865.1 of Theodoxus fluviatilis. NCBI lineage: Eukaryota > Metazoa > Mollusca > Gastropoda > Cycloneritida > Neritidae > Theodoxus > Theodoxus fluviatilis. The sequence goes on along the minus strand of JAWQFJ010002892.1, from coordinate 55,767 downwards.
GGGATTGCTCCTCCTTGCGCCTCTTTGCTCAGGTCTCTGTTTGTCCAACGTTTTGTGCGTGCAGCCCGGATGGGCAAGTTGTTACAAAAACCCAGTCCGGCTTTGTGTTTGAGGAGCGAGAAGAAGGCCTGTGTGTTTGCAGAGTGTGGACACAAGACGCAGGCACAGGCTGTCTTTGTCTGCCTGGTCGCCTGCAGCCGAGGCTGAGTGGCCAATCTGCCAAATGGCTTGAAGAACATAACACTGAGAGAGGAGATAGGGAGGCGGAGGAAGGGAACAGAGCAGAGAGACCAAAAGACAGAGGCAGAAAGAGTGAGACAGAGAAAGCCAAGCACAGACACATAGATGGAATGGAAGAAAGACATAGACAAAGGAGACACGTAACATCACACACACTCACACACACACACACACACACACACACACACACACACACACACACACACACACACACACACACACACACACACACACACACACACACACACACAAATATGCGCGCACGCATTACAGAGTGAGAGAAACGGACTCCCACGATCTCTCTCTCTCTCTCTCTCTCTCTCTCTCTCTCTCTATCTATCTATCTATCTATCTATCTATCTATCTATCTATCTATCTATCTATCTATCTATCTATCTATCTATCTATCTATCTATCTATCTATCTATCTATCTATATCTATCTATATCTATCTATATCTATCTATATCTATCTATCTATCTATCTATCTATCTATCTATCTATCTATCTATCTATCTATCTATCTATCTATCTATCTATCTATCTATCTATCTATCTATCTATCTATCTATCTATCTATCTATCTATCTATCTATCTATCTATCTATCTATCTATCTATCTATCTATCTATCTATCTATCTATCTATCTATCTATCTATCTATCTATCTATCTATCTATCTATCTATCTATCTATCTATCTATCTATCTCTCTCACACATACACACACACACATACACACAGACGCGTGCAGGCGCGGGCGCGCACATACACACACACACACACACACACACACACACACACACACACATACACACACGCACACTAACTAAAAAGACAATAACAAAAGTCGCTGTTTCTGCATCGTCACCTCTCTCCACAAAACTGCACCAGGACGTCTCCGCGTGTCTCCCTCACTGCTCCAGGCTGCCCGCCTTTACTTCATGGGGTGTGAGGCTCCTTGTTTTCCGTCCGCTCTCCTGCCGTGCTGGCTCTGGTGGCTGCAGTTTTGGGTGTATGGCGCGCAGTCCCCGTGTTTGCTCGCGATGACCCCTGACCGAGGGCGAGGGAGTGAGCAAAGTCTTAGTCGTCTGTGTGCCGCCATGCGTTTTGTCCAAGGTGCAGTGTGTACCTGTATAACGCACCTGTGTGCAGTGTGTACCTGTAAAACACACCAGTGCGCAGTGTGAACCTATAGAACACACATGTGTGCAGTTTTTACCTGTCGAACACACCTGTGTGCAGTGCGTACCTTTAGAACACACCTGTGTAATGTGTGTACCTGCAGAACACACCTATGTGCAGTGTGTACCTGAAGGATGCAACTATGTGCAGTTTTTACCTGCAGAACACACCTGTGTGCAGTGTGTACCTGTAGAACGCAACTACGTGCAGTTGTTTGTCCTGCAGAACACACCTGTGTGCAGTGTGTAATTGTAGAACACACATGTGTGCATTGTGTAGCCGAATAACACACCTGTGTGCGGTGTGCTTCTTTAGAACACACCTGTGTGCAGTGTGTACCTGTAAAACAGACCTGTGTGCAGTGTGCTTCTGTAGAATGCACGTGTCTTCGGCGTTTCTAAAGTACAACCTGTTCGTGTTGTGTTTCTGTCCAACACACCTATGGACATTGTGTTCTCATAGAACAAACGTCGGTACAAGGTTTCTGTACAACACACTTACGTGCATACGTATTTACAAGCTCCTAACGACCCACCTGTATGCTGCATTCCCACAAGTGCCTATGTTTGTATTCGTTATGAGCATCATTCTATCACTTTGACCATCCATGACCTCTAGATTCCTTTACGATACACCTTACTTCTTACCTGAAATATACCACTCGAGTTGTCCCGAGCTGACTCAATCGCCCTATTGCCTCATCACTGCCAACAGTTCGAGCCACTGCTTCCAATCCTGGTCTTTTCAAAGATAAGTTCGTCAGTATAGATGTTTGTTCACCTGTAGTTAACTCACTCAGGCATGGAGTATGATCTGTGACTGCTCTGCGGGAGTACCAAGATGTATCCATTTTTATACTGAAACTCATTTTATGGGACACATTTCAACTCATACCAGAATAACACAAGGCTCCCTATTTTTACTACCGTATTCACGTTCACTTGTCAGGAGCCATCAACAACCCGTGGCCTATTCACGTTTGCTCTGGATCTCTGCACAGCAGCCGTACATCTGCACAGCTGCGGGAAAACTACGGAGTGAAGCCCGATTCATCGTGGCGCGCGTACAAATCAGCAGCCATATTTTTTCCGTTGATTCATTATCTAAACACCGATTTCGAAAATAAGTGAGCCCTACATGTTGCAAAATTTGAATGAAAAGAGCGTCTTTTTGTGAAATCTATCCATGATAGGACTTTAAGGGGGGGGTGTGTGTGTGTGTGTGTGTGTGTGTGTGTGCGTGTGCGTGTGCGTGTGTGTGTGTGTGTGTGTGTGTGTGTGTGTGTGTGTGTGTGTGTGTGCTTATATTAACGCAGTGATCAGATATACATTTGAAAAATTAATTTGTATTAACGACTACCAGTTCTAAACGTTTCACATCAGAAAAGAAAATGCTACTTACGGCGTAGCTTTCGGCTGCTTTCCCGCAGAATATTCGCACGAAGTCTCTCTTGTTATTAAAAAGAAATCAGACTGATATATTTTCTACCCAAAACAAATATATTAGGCTTGTGGAAATTAACGTACGAAGGCTATTTTTCGAAGCTGTGCAGATAAGGACTGTCTTTGCCGATGGTGCCATATCACACAGCTCTGCATTCTAGTTCACTAGAGACTTCGCCTGCCGGCGAAACTCTTTAGCACAGTTCATATCATGTGATGGAACTAATCCGTCCGGAGTAGTCATAAGGAGGTCACACGAGAGACTTGTGGGACAACAATCTGCTCCCTGACATCATTCAGCGTGGCTGAGACTAGTGAATATAGTCTCAGCAACAGGTTGGTCACGTGATAGCCTTGATTCTTCCATAACATGCATACCACCGTTCTGAACACAGAGTCTC